>QLOH01000917.1:0-280743 GCA_026901365.1 Sesbania bispinosa | reverse complement strand
AATACTTGATTGTTTTTGAGCTGAGGCTTTGAGTGCTGGGGGTTTGGGTTATGTCGGGCAACTCAGTGCATTACTTCCTTCAAGATTTTTCCCGGGTTGGTGTTCAGAGGTGCATAATTATTGTACGACCTTGGGGGGTCGACGTTGATCTTGCTGATGATGTCCATTATCCTTTCCTTTATGTCAGTATGATATGAGTCTCGGGTCCTGTCCTTGGTGGGTATCAGGTTTGGCGGCTACGGCCAAATGAGCTTCTCGTCCCACGTACTTGTGCGAACATGTCTAAACTGCTCATGGACCGGCTCTTCTGATAAGGAGACTACGAGGTGAACAGGTGAGAGGGCTGACACGGCGAACAGCGAACATTCTCGGCTAGGTCGGGATGAGGGCACACTCTTTGTAAAAACGGGATAGAAAAGTTCTAAGTGGTTCATCCTTATTCTGCTTGACCTTTCCCGTTTTTAGATAGAGCTGCGATGTAAAACAGTGACTGCAGATTCGTTAACCGTTGGATCGGGCTAAAATTTTAATACTGGTTTGGAACATCCGGTTTGTCATTCTGAACGGGTTGGATCTGATATAAAGTCTAGGTTGAGAGATATTTAGTTCGCACTGTAGTGGTAGATTTGGGGTTTTTATTGATGAAATTGAGTGGATGTTTATTGTTTGTGGATTGCTTGATTAATTAGATGTTTAGAGATAATGATTGGATGCTTTAGGATGATGATGATTAATGATATTTGATGATGAATATGATGATGTAGATGATGATTGAGATGATATTGATGATGAGGTATAATGATGATATTGATGATGAGGTGATATAATGATGTTAATGATGATAATGTATGCCATTATATAATGATGTTGATGATGATAGTGTATGTCACTTGATGATGATGCTGTTAATGATGTATGATGATGATGTTGATGATGAGTTGTGTCACGTGATATAAAGATGATGTTAATAATGAGTGTATGCACTTGATGATGATGATGTTAATGATGTTATGATGATGATGTTGATGATGAATGTTGTCACTTGATTATAAAGATGATGTTAATAATAAGTGTATGTCACTTGATGATGATGTTAATGATGTATGATGATGTGAATGATGATAAGTGTAGATCAATTTGATGATGTTTGATGATGAGCATATGAGTGAATGATGATGATGATAAGTGTAGATCACTTTATTATGATGTGTTTGATGATGAGCATATGCGTGAATGATGATGATGATAAGTGTATATCACTTTATAATGATGATGTTTGATGATGAGCATGTTAATGCATGATAATGATGATTTATGATGATGGTGTATGACACCTTTTGATGATGATGTATCTAGTGTGCGGGCCATAGAGGGGGTACAACTTAGGGAGATGCATTGAGCATATGTGATGAGACCTGAATTGTGCGGGGGCCCATAGAGGGGGTACAATCGGGAGGTGAACTGAGTTGGCGGGCCATAGAGGGGGTACAACTCAGGGGATCAAGATGGGGCGTTCGATGCACGGGCCCATAGAGGGGGGCAACCTAGGAGTGATTGTACGGGCCCATAGAGGGGGTACAGCCTATCGGATAGTGTGGTAACACCGGTAGACCACCTTGGTACTAACTAGAGTGATTGACGAGGTGCGCCCATTGTGTGGAGTTCCAAGTCATGATCTTTGGGTAGATGATGAGAGGAGTATGATGTTTGATGATAATGAGTATGATGATATATGAATGAGTCTGATTGTAATGAGTCTGTGATATATGAATGATGTCTGATGATAATGAGTATGACGATATATGAAGATGCTGTCATGATAATGAGTATGACGATATATGAATGATGTCTGATAATAATGAGTAGGATGATATATGAATGATGTCTGTGATAATGAGTATGATGATATATGATGATGATGATGGTAATGAGTAGGATGATATAGAATGATGTCTGATGATAATGAATATGTTGATATATGGATGTATATGTGTTATACTTGATGATAATTGAGTTATTTATGATGATGAGTTCTGGTGCATATGAGGGATGATATATGAAAGGTATTGGATGATGAATTGTGATAAATAAGGATGTGATGAGTATTAATGAGGTAGGTATTATGTGAGTATTGATTTCTTGGTGAATGATGATATGAGATATATGCTGATATAGGTGAATCGCTATATGCTGATTTTATGGATGATTATATTGATGAATTATGGGATGTTTGGGCATGTGGTGTGATATATGATGATGTTGCTTATATGTGGGTGAGGATAGGGTTAGCCTCTATGTGTATGTATGAGTAGTATTCTTTTCCTCACCGTTACACTGTGGATATTTTACAAGTGATGAGATAACACGATTGGTGTTGAGTTTGATTATTAAAGGGGGTGTTGCTCTGGCTATGTGACATCAGGGCATATTATTGGGGTTTTTTCTTTATGTTTCTAGTTAGGAAGGATTTTGTTTGTAAACTGTTTGGGATGTCTTACACGACAAGTACAATGTTTAAACTGTTTTTATTTCTTTGGAGATTCCGTGCATGAGTATTGGAGTACCTTTGAGTTTATTTTATTTAATTAAGTTGTTTTCGAACTAATGAGATTTTAATAAGAGAGTTGTGAACCTTTTACCCATGGTGGACGTTACCTTTTCTACAATTAATTTAAAACAATTAAGAGTATGGGTAGAAGGGTGTCCACATTAGTTGGTGGGGATAGAAAAGTTCTAAGTGGTTCATCCTTATTCTGTGACCTTGGCAAGTGTAAACTGATCCCTGGGAATTTCAGTGGAAAATTGTAAACCGTCCCAGGAAGGTATGTTGCATATCATCTCCAGGAATCTATGGAGCCTAAGGGGAGGGTTTTTTGAACCAGGCTAGGGCTCTCCTTCAGGTCCTAGGGAACGAGAGGGCAGATGACAACCTCAGGGTACCACTGAAGAGCATCTCACTGGTGAAAGCGTCCGGATGTTTGACGGGTCGGTTGTGCCATTAAAGGATTCGATGGGAAGTGCTCTTATGTACTGCTCAGGTACCTCGACCCGGACTAGTCTTCGGAGAATGGATGCTTGAAAGGGGTTGACTGGACCGTGGCTCTTAGCTATTGGGACTTCCTGATGATCTCGATCTGAAGCAGGCCGAGATGGATAGTGGGTTGAGGTTGATGTGAGGGTTTATGCTGCGCTCAGGGTTGAGGCGCTCCTCAAGGGGTTCACGGATGGGTCGTCAGTCGCCCTTGGGTGTGATTCATGGGATTGGTGTTGGCGTTGCTCTGAAGTCTGACCTGGGCCTCGAGGCGCTGAATAACCTCGTCTGGCGGATCAGGCTGATGATTTCTTTCGCGCTGTTCGACTTCCACCTGAGGTTGTGAAGTCCCTTCTTGTTCAGCTAAACCGTCTCCGATCAGAGATCCTCCACCCATCCTTCGGGTGTCGGCTGGGACGGAGCCGTGTTTGCTGACGACGAGTGGTGACCGTCATGCTGGAGAGGGCGACCTCCTTCTAGCGCCAAATGTTTTGGGGTAGAACTCAACTTGGGTCTGAGTTAGCAGGAGAGAAGTCGGATCCGAATCCGAGTTGCAGAGTTTGAATCCGAGTTGAACCCAGGGGGGTGCCTGCAAAGAGACTTCGACGCCAAGTCAGATAAGTAAAACAGTCAAGGGATTGACTGAGTAGATTGTGTACCTTATGAACTGTTGTCGTTTTGTATTTATAGGGGTTTTCCCTGATATAATGTGGTATGTGGGCATATACAGAAAGGGGTAAGTTTTGCAGGTATTGTAATGGCAGATATAATCATATGTAATTATATTGTTTATGGGCCATTTGGGTTATTGGGCCTTAGGTTTAGACCGTAATGGTATATGTGAGAACAATAAAAAATATAAAATAAAGATGAAGCAGCTCTTACAAGTACTCTGTTGGAGATGGTCTAGTCTCCATATCATAACAACCAAATATTTCTACCATTCCCAATCATATAATCTACTGTAATAACCACCTAGAAATCAACCTAAGACCGTGAAATAACCAAGTCCCAAATGATCACCATTCACTCAAATGTGTATTTATAAGTTGATGAGTGCTCCCAACCATGCCATGCAAAAACACATTAATTGGAGCCAAAATTCAAATTTGAAACCCACTTTGACTAAGAAATTGGCAGAAGAAGATGTGGTTGTACATACATTAACAACGTGTGTTTGGTTCACAGTTGATAGAATTGTTTTTGATTAAATTGAGTATGTACAATTGATTTTGAAGAAACGAGATTTTTGTTGGGATGAATAAGTGATTTTTCAAAAAAACTGTTGTTTCGAGTTGTTATCAAAATTACTTTTATAGTGACTATTACTAAAATAGGCTCAATATCCATGTATTTTTATTATTTAATTTATATGTCATAATTAACTTTTTAAATAGATACATTAATATTTAAAATATAAATGGGGGATAATTTTTAATTTAGGTTAATATAAACATAAAATATAATATAAAAAACATTAATATAAATATAAAAATGTAATTATAAAGACATATTTATTATAATAATGTAATTTTTTATATAAATATAAAAATCATACGTTAAATTAATTTCATCCCTTTTAATTACCGGGCACTAGTACATGGAATTGTTTAAATCAAGATAAAACAACATTTTGTATGACAAATTCAGAGGAAAATGTAATTAAATTTATAATGATTCACCCATAATCAAAAGTAACTCTGAATGTTTATGAAAAACCATGGTTGGGTTAAAAATCAATTATTGAGTAATGAAATAAACTTATCAAAATGATTATTTAAAATGGATATAATCAAATTTTCACTATAAAGGGGGATCCAAACACGCACTTAAACCACTCCATTCAAGCCCACTTATGGGAATAAGATATTATGGCTATTGGGGCCCGACCGAATGGATGACTTTGACATGCCCAAGGCTCATAAATAATGAGGGGATATAATCCACAGCAAATACAATAAAGACACAATTTTGATAATGAAACCCCTACAAAAAGTGAGATTATAAAAATAAAGAGGGGTGCACATTACAAATTACTGGCACCACATTCATTTCGGGGAGGTAAAATCCGGGAAGCAAATCACGGTATCACCTTAGAGCTCTGTGTTTTACTGCGTCTCTCTCATAATTTGAGCTTCTAATCCCTAGATTTCCCACATAATCTCACTTTCGAATACAATAATCATTGTCATGATTGACAATTTGACACCATGGACCAATTACTAATAAGTCTGCTACTGTATTGCCAGCCTGGACAAAAATACTCAAGCCCATTTAACTAAGCCAATAGGCAAGCCCACGGTGGCCAAAAATTTCAATGAACAGTGTGTCCCACAGTAACAAAAATTTCATGGTTGTAAAGCGAAGGATATTGGGACTCTATTCTACCAAACACGCTGCAAGAAACATTATTTATATTCACAAGACCAAGCTGATTGAGCCACAAGTTGGTGAAAGTTCATCTTATCACGCTCACAATATTGATGTTCTTGCCTCAATGACACTAATCTTAGTCCCAAGCAGAAAAAATCAAAGACGTTGCTTAGACAAGGATTTTGCAAGAGATTTAAAAGAATACCCTGTAACTAGCGACACTATAGACGAGAATGTTTTGATAATTGAGTCCATATAATCTCTCTCTCGTTTTTAAATAATAACTGATGACAATGACGGGATAATGTTAATCCACAGCATAAGAGTTTCAAGTTGAAATTAATCAATATAAACAATTATGGAACCGCGTTGACGGGACTTGTTCATACAGCAATTTCAAAAGCAAGCTTTACATTCTTGTGTCTCAAAATTATTACAACTACACGTTTTTTTTAAAAAGTCTCAATGTTTCCTGCTGTAGCACCCCTACACGTCTAAAGCTACTTTGATTGATGAATTCCAATAAGTCAAATACACCAATTAAAGTCCAACAAAAATAATTAAATAAGTATTAGCATTGATTAAGAAATATTCATTTATTTACTGCAAATATTGTTGGTTCAAGGAAGTTGAATTCTCTCTTAATATTTCTTTTAACAGATTATAAAGTGTAAATATTTTAAACATGAATAGACACATTTTTCAATATAAAAAATTATATTATTAAGTAAAACTAATGGAAAGAAAGAAAAAAAAATAACAAATTTTGATGTATTTTGATAAATTTAATCATTTTAAAAATTTCTAAATGCAAAAAATCTCCAACTAGTGCGATTCTTTCATACATTGAGGAGTAACGATTTAAATATTTTTTTTTTGGAAGAGTTATTAAAAAAATTATTTTACAATATATAATTACTTTTTATGAGTGAGTAGCTGTCTTTACTCTATACTGTAGTATATATTTAACCGAATATTAGTCATTCTTAATTTAGTTTGTTGGAGTTTTAAATATAATAATATGGTGGATAACTGGACTATTAAAAGGTAAAAACTAAAAAAGAAAAAAGAATCCGTGCGGTAAAAAATAATAGATAAAAAAGACAAAGAATTGCGAGCTAGTGATGTGATTGATTTATTTCATTTCAATTCATACAAGATAAGTATGACTTTAGATTATTATATAACTGCAGTCTGAAAGATAAGCAAGCGTGTGCGTGAATGTTAGAAAAGGCTATTATTAAAGTGTTAATTAGAGATATAACGAATTCAAGCAAAAGAAAGTAAGAAACCAGTTGATTCATCTGAAATATGAATTGGCATGCCACCAACTTCAAGTGATCCGAATTCATGCACGTTTAGAAATTTTAAAAGGTTTAAATAAGGATTTAGTTGATATTTGGATTTAGTTCATGTAATTAAAATCGGTGATTTTGGTACTTCAAAAAATTGAAAAATACATAATTTAGTCCTTTTTTATAGTTTTGCTACGATTTTGCTATGGATTAGCTACGAAATTTTTATCGATAAGGACTAATTTATTGTAATTTCAATTTTTGAAGGACCAAAATCACGATCAAATTACAGAGACTAAAATCAAATCTTAACTATATTTCAGGGACTAAAAACATATTTAACCCAAATTTAAAACTCCATTTGCAACAATGCAGTTCAATTAAAATATGAACCTAAATAAATTAAATTAAGTTTTTATTATACATTCTTTAAAAGAAAGTATAGAACTAAAATTAATAAAAAAAAGTTAATAGATATACACTGTGAGTGTAAATAAATTTTACCAAGATATCTAATGATGTGCTACAATATTATTTATTAAATTAATAACACATATACCTTCATTAAATGATATAGTTGATTGATGTCGGTGTAAAATTTCTTACACTAACCATATATATCAATTAAATCCTAAAAAATAAATAAATAAAAAACTAAACTTCACAGTATTTACATAAACAAAAACATACATCACCACGTTAGGAAAAAACTGTTTGTAGTTTTCTCAGTGGAGGAGATATGCGGGTATTTCGATGCACCAACAAAAAATTAGGATTCACAGTATTATATTGCGTCTTATTAATTAGTGTGGCAAGCAATCTAGTAAAATATCTTTAATATGATTTAAATTCGTGAATTCGATAAATTCAATAGTTAGAAAAGTAGAAATAAGTTATAAAAATTTCATAAAAATTAAAAAATAATAATTTTATTAAATTAATTTATTTAACACATGGATATTTTTGTAAAATATAAGTAAAAGCCATATTAAATAACATACAAACGAATCTCAAAATTATATGAATTTAATATACATATCATGAATATAATATAATGTGATATAACAATTGGATTTGTCAAATTCACATTTTAAAAAAAAAAAATTTAAGTTTACTAAAATTATAAAAAAAGTTATCGTGAAAAGGCACTTCTCAGACGTGAAAGGCGTCGTAGATAGTAGAAAACACACGTGGTGGGGCTGGAGCACGTGGTTGACAGCAATATATCAGAGCTTTCAATTTTTATTTTCTTGGGTTTTAAGGCATTGTATGCTTTACAAAAATGTTTTTTTTTATATAATTATAAAAATACTTGTCTTATTTTAATTTTATTTTTAATTTCAAATATTAATATACCAAGCAGTAAGGCTCTAAGGACGCGTTAAAAGATTTAATTGAATATATCTAATTATGACATAAATAAGATGTACTAAGTGTTTAAAAAAATTTATGAAAAAAATTTATGACCAGCTCATTATTGTTTTAGTTATTAATTTTTCAATAAATTTTTTAGAGTGACTTGTTAAATAATTTAGGAGAGATTCAGGGTTTGGATAGAATTTCGGAGAAGAACTTTTAAAGGAAAAAAAAAGAATAAATTAAAGAGTTCAAATAAATTTATAACTTCTCCGTAAGTAAAAACTAGTCTTTGTCCACCTTCACCATCCATAAGTTCTTCATTTAACTTTTCAAAGTAACTAATTTCAACTAATAAAGAATATAAATTCATATTATCTCATTAATTCATTCTATTTTTTTTTAGAAGTTTTTTACAGAAGTTGTATACAACTGGACCTTAAGTATCGTGTTTCTTTTGATTTTCATGGACCTAGATTCTCTATAGATTTTCAGCTTCTGCAACAAACTTTAGCTATGAAATTAGATAATAAAATCTGTAGCTGATCCCATAGCTATTCGTAGTTAACATGCCGCAGGGTCTACTTACACAATTTTCACTCACTTCCTTAAGAATTCGTGACGTAAACTACAATGTGATAAAACATTATAATTGAATCAGCGTTAATAGAGTAGTTTTCCAAGCAGATCCTAAGTGGGTGGATTTGCTATTGGTGTCAAGGTTCGTAAGGCATTCTCCCCCGTTGGGCATGACAAATCTGAAGTGATTGGAATAAAGGTACTTGACTTCCTATAATGAAATATAACCTCTGATAAAAAAACATAAGAATATAAACATGCTATAAATGTTTAAAAGTAGTTCTTGCCTTAAAAGTTAGGGGTGATACTGAAAAATTAAAATTTTTGATGAAAAACGTAATTAATAAATCAGGAACCAGTGATTTAAAAAAGTGAAAAAGATAAGGGTTGTATTTGATTAGTATTGTTTTTTTTTTTTAAAAACAGTTTTTAAAATGAAAAATGATTTATTACAATGTTTTTTAATATAAAAATTGAAAAACTAAAAAAACAGATTTACAAGATATCTAAAAATAGCTTTCAAAATTTTATTTTTTAAAAACTAAAAAAATAATACTTTTTAAAATTGTTTCTAAAAACTGTGTGTCAAATAAAATTTTTTAATTTTTTATTTTTAAATTTTAAAAATAGCTTTTAAAAATTATATACACTAGGCTCAAGTGTGTGGAATAACTTTCAAGAACAAGAATAGAGAAATGAGGGTGTATCTGATTTGCTTTTGTCTTTAGACTTTCAAAATTGTTTATCAAAAAATAAGAATGTTTTTTAAAATTGAATGATTATTTACAACATGACACCATAAACCAAAAAAAAAATTAAAAAATAGTTTCCAAATCATACTGGTTTTTAAGAATTTTAGTTTTAAAAGTAAAAAAAGTCACAATTTTTAAATTATTTAAAAATTTTCTGTCAAATGTTGTTGATTCGGGTTTTATTTTTAGATAATGTGTGTGGTAGTGATGTGGGGATGCCTGGAATTTTAATTTGATGAATTTGGATAAAATATAATTTTTTAGGGGAATTTATTAAAAGAAAACTATGCTAATTAAATTTAAAATCACTTTTGGTAGCAAAAAATTATGTTAAAAATATGTTTTTTGTCCTATAGTAAGTGGGGATGGTATGGGATACCAAAAATTAAATTTGGTGAATTTTGAAAAAAAAAATGAAATTTTAGTGATTTTTAAATGAAATAATATTGTTTATTAAATTAAAAATCACCTTTACACGAGAAATTTTACAAAATCATTTTTGGGTCTTCTCGTATGTGCTAATTGGATATGAAGGTGAGTAGATTGGTGAACATTGGATGATTGACATGTTTAAGATATGGTTGTTTTGTCAATAGTAAGGTTAGAAACTCTACCCTAACATTGGCTACCTTGAGGAACAATGTGAGCACTCAATATCCATTTTTTAATTGAGTCCTCGGTGTCTTGTGGTTTGGGGGATGGTGTGGGATGCCAAAGTAACTTCCCAAAATTAAGACCTAGAGAATATAGAGGAAACGTTAGGTTGTGAATCCCACCAAAAGAAGGGAGTTTAGACATAGAAGGAGAATTGGGGAGTCAGGGGTAAAATAAGAGAAAATTGGGAATTTATTTAGATTTTAGAGTGTTAGAGAGTATTGGAGGGAGGAATCGAGGGTTAAGCTTCGAACACCGATTATGAGACTTAAGGGGGAAACCAGTTAAGATCCGAAATGTAAACTATAAATGTTTAAAGAAAGAAGAGAGAGATAGGTTGGATTAAGGAAATTGGAGTGAATTGATGAGTTATAACATGGTTCACGTGAAGTGCACCTCGTGGACTTCAATCAAGGTTGGTGCTTAATTTGGATTTTAAGTCTAATGACTTTTGTGCACTAATCGATGATATCTAAAGTTATAGGTGTCCAATTAAGGTGATTCAACTTGCATTAGAAAGCTAAGATTCGGGCTTCAGTTTGCTATGCTAGACAATAGTATTCCAGTTCAATTCACCTCCACAAACATGCTCCTTCTTGCTCAAGCGTAAATCTCTCGCTTGAGCGAAAATATCAGTAAAATAGAGGATTTCGTTTCTGGTTTTCTCGCTTGAGCCCAATTAGGGAATTTCAGGGTTTACTCCCTAACTTGGTCTCGCTCAAGCGAGAATATTCTAGCTTGAGCGAGAACATGCGGCCATATAAGGTTTTAGAGGCTCACTTAAGCGAGAAACTCTCGCTGGAGCGGAAACGTGCATATTCGGTTCTTAAAAAACAAGCGTTAGGGCTTTTGGCCCTCATTCCTTTCATTTTTCCATTGTGAGAGAGAGGAAATAGAGAGAAGGGGGAGATTGAAGGAGAGAAGCTTGGATTGAAGCCACTCACACCATTCAAGGAGCTTGGGTCATCACCTCCAACTCTTTATCTTCCGCATTCCTTGCTTTGAGCTTGAAGATAGAGACTATGTTCAAATGAACGTAGATCATGATTTTTGGACTACTAAGAGCCATAATAGATTCAGATTGCTTGGAGCGAGTGGAAAAGATTTGAGTTTGATATGACTTCAACTAATAGCAAACTAATATACTCTAAAGCTCCCCTTATTAGTTCGACTACTGATACCATGTATGCAATAAATTTTGGTTTTTGGATTGTGCTTGTTATTTCAACGTAATCTCATGATAGTTGCCTGAGCCATGATATTAAACCCGTTATATAAGATAGTTAGTGAAACTCAACACTTAGAAAGCGGATTTTATTTTGATGTGGTATCATATAGATTTTTTTTTTAAGTTTTATGTCTATGGACTCAGTTATAGTAATTGAGAAAAGGGTCACCTTTTCATATTTTGGTGTTATAATGATGCCCTATAATCCATCCTTAATTCTTAAAACTTTATACTTAAAAATTTGGTTCCTACTCTTGATAAGGTATCTTTATCCTTGGGTATTCTATATAGGGTATTAAATGACTTGCCTTGGACCCCATTTATCAAGAGGTGTAAAGTCGAAAATCTACCTTAGGTATTAGTTACGATCAAATCGTTTAATCATGAGGTGCTAATGACATGTTTGAAAGGATTATCTGGAAATTTTTGTATTATGGAGAGTGGTAGGATTTAAAAAAGAACTAAAGTTTACTTCCCTTATTTCCTTCTTTTCGGTTTAGGCAAGTAGTTTAGGTCAATTTAATCTTCTAATTTGTTTACTTGGGGTAGAAACTAATGATATACTTGGACTTGTTGATTTAGTTTTTCCTAGTTCCACTAGAATGGTCTACTGATTTAAAAGAAACTAGAACCCATGACCCCAACTTATATAGAATTCGGACCTTAGCGATTAAAGGGTAGATATAACTATTTCAACTCGCTATAGCTTAGTGAAGTTATTGGAACATTAGTTATCGCTCGATAAAATTTAGTTTGGTTAGGAGATGTTATGGTCTAAGAATGAACTAGTAATACGTAAATAAGCAAAGAGTAAACACATTTAACTCCTGAGGTCTATCATTTATTAGTGTAGGAATTGTACCAGGGCATAGATTCTGATGAGTTGATCACTTGATTCACTTTTAGCATTGAATTCAGTTTTGGAAAGCACCCTGGATCTATGATAGAGTAGAGGAGATTAACCTTTAATTAAATGCGATGTTTATGGAATTCAAGTAAATTTAAGAATTTTACTTATCTAGGAGAAAGTTTCTTTTTGTTATGGGTGATAGATATTATTTCGAGGATGATCAATTAAGTAATTACCTCTTTGGTTTGGAACTATTCTGAAGCATATATTATAGATTTAAATCTTAGGGCATGAATGTTTCCTCAATGGACTTAGTTCTTTGAATGTGATGATTGGAATGAATTAACTTCCTTGGGATGCTCGAGGCGAGTTGATAACTCTAAAGGTGATGATATTAGTGTGGTGTTAGAAATAATGTACCTGCACAAGTTGTTTACCGATGTTTGGAAATGATGTGATTCCATGCTTGGGTTGGACTATTTCCAGGTGAAAGTTGTTAGTCTTGCTCTTAGGTCTTGTAGTCAGTGGTTGATCATGGGTGCATTTAAATGATTTATAGGGGAATAACTTGATTTGGACCTAATAGAAACTCCAGTGAGTTCAAACATATGGTTTTAGAGACGTTGGCTTCTAAGTCAAAGCTACATAGATTTCGATAGTGATATTTTGCGAACTCGATGGTCTGTGAGTTGGATACGACCCCGAGTCAAACGATAATATATCTAAAGTCACTTAGGCTTCGCTCTTTTCAATTGTGAGGCTACCTTTTATAGTTACAAGGTTTGATCTAAGTAAATACTTAGATCTCACATGGAGAGGCGTAGGGCTTAGAATTATGAGTAGAGAACTTGACCTTCTGAGCGGGGATGACATAATAGATCATTACTACGCTTGGTTTAAGAAAATAGTTGTTGAAGGTTGTGAATAATCAGAATAGATGGTCATATTCATATGGGATTGAGGTAATAACCAAGCCCTAAGGATGTGGGTAATCTAAGTGAGAGATACAAAACTTGAGTCAAGAGGATAGATAGGCAAATTTTGAGGACAAAAATATTTAAGTGAGGTAGGAATTGTAACATCCCAAAATCAGGACCTGGAGAATATAGAGGAAATCTTAGTTTGTGAATCCCACCAAAAGAAGAGAGTTAGACATAGAAGGAGAATTGAGGAGTTCAGGGATAAAATAAAAGAAAATATTGGGAATTTATTTAGAGTTAGAGTGTTGTAGGGAATTGGAGGGAGAAATCGAGAGTTAAGCTCGAACACCGATTCTGAGACTTAGGGAAACCAAGTTAAGATCCTAAATGTAAACCATAAATGTTAAAGAAAGAAGAGAGGTAGGCTTGGATTAAGAAAATTGGAGTGAATTGATGAGTTATAACATGGTTCAGTGAAGTGCACCCCGTTGGACTTCAATCAAGGTTGTTGCTTAATTTGGATTTTAAGCCTAATGACCTTTGTGCACTAATCGATGATATCTAGAGTTGTAGGTGTCCAATTTAGGTGATTCAACTTGCATTAGAAAGCTAAGATTCGGGGCTTCAATTGATATGCTAGACGATAGTATGTCGGTCTAATTTCACCTCCAAACAAGCTCATTCTCGCCCAAGCGAGAAATCTCTCGCTTGAGCGAAAATATCAGTAAAATAGAGAATTTCATTTTTGGTTTTCTCGCTTGAGCGCTATGGGGGAATTTCAGAGTTTGTTCTCCGACTTGGTCTCGCTCAAGCGAGAATATTCTCGCTGAGCGAGAACGTGCGACCATATAAGGTTTTAGAGGCTCGCTCAAGCGAGAAACTCTCCGATGAGCGAGAATGTGCAGATTCAGTTCTAAAAATAGAGCGTTAGGGCTTTGGCCCTCATTCCTTTCATTTTCTCCATTGTTAGAGAGAGGAACTAGAGAGAGAAGAGGGAGATTGAAGGAGAAAAAGCTTGGATTGAAACCACCCACACCGTTCAAGGAGCTTGGGTCATCACCTCCAACTCTCCATCTTCCTCATTCCTTGCTTTGAGGTGAGTGTGGTTCACCCACTCACTTGCATTTTTATGAGATCCTATGAATATTCCCTATTCTTACTTCCCTTGCTTAGGTTGCTTGATTGTGGTTGTTTAGATGTGAATCTAGGGTTGATGGTTGGATTGATTGGTGAAATGTTCATGTTGTTCTTGCCTAGGTTTAATGGTTAGGGTTTAATGTAATTATTAATTATGAGGTGGTGTATGCCACGAAATCATCATTCGCTTATGTGAGCATGTAAACATGTCACGACTCATACACTCATGTATTCAAAACCCTATTCATGTATAAATGTTTTCATGGGCCTTTGGCCAAGAGGAATTTCATGGGTCTTCGGACCAAAGAGGAAAAAGAGGAATTTCATGGGCTACGAACAAAGAGGGGTCTCGGACCAAAATTGAGTAAAAGAGGGGGTGCGTGGGATAATCTATTTACTCCTAGGTCCAAGGGGTAAATGGGGTCCTCAATTAAATAGAACCACATGCATGTCATCTTGTTTGATCATAAACTTAAGAGGGTAGCCCTGGACGACGTCCTTGATCACATGGCCGAGCGCTCAAAGACGTAACAGTGAAAAAGACACCCTGGTGGGGGTTAAACACTTGATTGCTCCTTGTGGGTGGAATTGTTTGATTTACTGTTATAATATGTATGATTATATGAATAGATACCTACTTGCCGAGCTGTTGCTTTCCATTTGCCTGTACTCCCTACATTGTATGCTTTATCACACTCACTAGGACGTAAGTCTCACCACACGTTTTGTGGAACATTTTAGATATGCAAGATGTCTAGTTGGGGCATGGAAAGGAAAACTTGATGTAAAGGGATGAGTGATTCCCCTAGGAGTTTGGGCCTAAATAACTAGATTATTTATCTAATAAGGAATATTGAATTGAATTAGCTGCCTTAGTTGGATTGTGCCATTTCATAATGGAAATTACTGTATAGTGGTATTGAAAAGTTCCGCTTAAGTAAACGTTGGTTACCTAAGTTTGTATGTGTTGTATGTTTACGATATCGATTAATGTCGCGAAAATAATTCTGAAAATTAGGAAAGTTCTTCCAACGGACACTATTCTAGGTTTTTGGAATTAGGACGTTACACCGAAAATTTAAATTTGGTAATTTTGGGCAAAAACGAAATTTGTGATTTTTTAATGAAATAATGTTGTTAATTCAATTAAAAATCACCTTAAAGTGAAAAATTTTGGAAAAATCATTTTAGTGTCCTCTGTGTATGCCTTACATTTTCATGAAGGTTGAATGGGTTGGTGAACATTGGATGATTGACATGTTTAGGTAGGGTGGTTTCGTCAATACTAAGGTTGAAAACCTTAACCCTACCCTAACATAGGTTACCCTGAGGAACAATGTGAGAAACTCAATATCCATTTTTTAATTTGATTCATGGTGTCTTGTGGTCTTGTGAGGGATTGGTGTGAGATGCCCAAAATTTAAATTTGGTTTTTTTGGAAAAAAATGTAATTTTAGTGATTTTTTCAATGAAATCATGTTGTTAATTCAATAAAAAATCACCTTACACGGAAAATTTTGAAAAAGAAAAGATCATTTTTGTGTCATCTGGTATTTGCCTTACATTGGATATGAAGGTTAAGTGGATTGGTGAAAGTTGGATGATTGACATGTTTAAGGTTAGGGGTTTTTGTCACAGTAAAGTTTTAAAAAACTTCTAACTCTAACATTGACTACTTGAGGAACAATGTGAACACTCAATATCCATTTTTTAATTGATTCATGGGTTTCATGTGGGTGAGGGATGGTGTGTGTGGGATGCCCAAAATTTAAATTTAGTGAATTTTGGGCAAAAAATGTAATTTTAGTTTTTTTTATTGAAATAATGTTGTTAATTTATTAAAAATCACGTACACAGGAAATTTTGCAAAAATCATTTTGGGGCCCTCTAGTGTGTGTCTTACATTGGATATAAAGGTTGAGTGGATTAGTGAAATTGGATACATGTTTAAAGAAGGTGGTTTCGTCAATAGTAAGGTTAGATTTCTTAATTAACACTAACATTGACACCTTGGGGAACATATGAGCACTAAATATCCGTTTTTTTTTATTTGATTCATGAGTTGTCTTGTGATGTGGGATGACGTGGTGGTATGCCGAAAATTTAAATTTGGTGAATTTTAGATAAAAAAAATGTATTTTTTTTTTAGTTTATTTTTTAAAGGAAAATGTTTTTAATTCATAAAATCATGTATATACCGAAAAAAATTGTAAAATTATTTTTGGGTTGTATAATTCATGGAAAATGGTTTGGAATGCCCAAAATTTAAATTTTATTAATTGTGGACAAAAAATGTATTGTAATGTAATTTTTAATGAAAAAAATATTTTAATTCAATTAAAAATCACTATTATACTAAAAAAATTGTAAAAATTATTTTGTGTCATATAATTCGTGTTGAATGATGTGAGATGTCCAAAATTAAAATTTTGTTAACTTTGGATAAAAATTTTATTTTTTATTAGAAAATATTGTTAGCAATTAAAAATTAATTTTATACTAGAAAAATTATTTGTGGGTATGTAATATGTGGAAATTGTGTGGGATTCCCAGAATTTAAATTTGGTTAAAAAAAACGTATTTTTAGTGAATATTTTAATAAAAATGTTTTTATTTGAAACAAATAGGGTTTTGTTATGGGAAAAAAACAATCACCTTTTAATCTGAATTTTTGGTTAATATTTTAGTGAATTTAAATGATTTTAGTGAATATGACTCATAAAAAAATACCCTACTTTTCTACAATAATAAATGTCCTTAATTATTTGTAACTATATTAAATTTAAAATTTTAACATTAATTGGTAATTGACACTTATATCAGGAAAAAATTGAAATACCTGTACACCACTCATACACTACTTCACCGTAGAAGAACACATAAAACTATTTTTTTAATACCGGAAACAAACATGCTTAAGAATTTGTTCTGAAAACCATTGGCTAAGGGCTGAATGATTCTTTTCCTTGTGAATTGGATATATATATATATATATATATATATATATATATAAAGATTTAAATAATCTTTTTCTAATAAAAACACTTAAAAATATTTAATATATAGGGATATAAACGACATTTTATTGTATTTATTCTTTTACAACAACTTTCATACAAATTGTAAACACTTGTGTCAGAGAGAGGAAGACAGCCAGTTTATATATATCTTATATAATTATATTATTTAATAAATTTTATAATATTAAACTTAATAAATAATATTATATTATATTATTAAATGATAGTATAAATTTTTACATTGATAATATCTATTCATTCAATCCAAAAATTAAAGAAAAGTTGATAGATCATATTCCGATGGAAATTAAAAGAGTAATTATATATCTAGATCCTTCTTAATTTTATTTTTTTTATCACTCACCTTTCCTTCTGATCATATTATTCACCTCATTTGTTTATTTATGTATTTTCTTTATTTGGAGGTGTATGCAGCTCCTTAAAATGTACAAAATGGGGAACCTCCAAGAGTGGATGGGTCTGCATGATTATATGGGAATGCAGGCAAAAAGAATGGGAATAAATATGTCAGTATGACGGCGTGGATCTTATCTTAATTATCTTAAATAATGAAACACAGCTGCAGGGTAAATATATGCATAAAAAAGCATGCCCTTATGGGAAGGATCGAACAGCGCGTGGCAACGAGAAGAAATAGGGTGTTCATATCCAATTCAATCCAATGCAAATCACAAAAACCGAACCGAAAATCGAAAAAACGAATTAAACCAAAATTTAAAAAAGTACAAATCACAAAAAATTGAAATTTTTATTGGATTGAATTGGTTTTCGGATCCTATATTGAAAACCAATCCAATCAAATTCAAACCGAATTTATATATACATATATTATTACTTATAAAATAAGCATATATTTATACTTGTATACATATATATTGATAAAAATACTTATACTAATATATTTTTTATGATTTTATTAGTTTATATCATGTTAATATTTCTAAAAATATATCAATATAAAACTAGTTTTAAATTAGTTTTCATGTCTGATGTAATTCTTTTTATATAATTTTATATTAATTTTAATAAATATAAGTTTCAATAAGAAAATGTTTACTATTACTTTCATTATTTTATCAAATAATTATTGTCGCTTTAAAAAAACCGAAAACCGATCCAATCCAATCCAATTTATATTGGATCGGATTTGAAAAAATATCAAAACCGATCGGATGATAAAATGATAAAATCACAATGATCGGATTAGATGATTTTTTACCTCAAAACCGATCCAAACCAAATCGCGAACACCCGCTAAGAAGAATGCAAAAACCAGCTCGTGCAGCATATAAACCAAATAAAAAACTTGACACTCTGTACCAAATAAAATCCAAGCTGTATTTAATTAGTTATATGTAGAACATTTTTTTTTTTTCAAGTTTGTCTATATTGTGAATTTTATTGTTTCTTATGGATGCTTTTGATTTTATGGTGTGAGTTGTCCTAGAACAAACATTGTCATAAGAGTCGAAAGTTGAATATTCAATAGTTCCGCAAATTATTAAGAAAAGGCTATGGTTAATATTCTAGGGTTAGCAAGAATAAGAGCTCCAAAAGGGTACGTAGAGTGTGTTTCAAATTTAGACCTAAGTGTGTTAGAGATATTGAGCAAAGACATTCGGGAAATGAGGATGGATTAAAGATGAAGGCATCATAAATAAACGATTATGTGGGGCATTCTTGGATGATTTCTAAAAATATTCATAAGCATCAAATTTATTGATAATATATAGAAGAGACGATTGTGATGGGAGAGTGGTGAGATTGAAAGAGGGTTATTGTACACATGAGTTAGAGACCTTTGTTAGGTTGAAGTTTGTTTATTGATTAAAAAATAATTTGATAATTGATTTAAATTATTAGTGTTAGAATGGCGGTGGAACATTGTATCTCAAGAGGAATGCACACAAACACTATAAGAAATGTTGTCACATTCAAGTATATATATGGTTTAAATGCAAACATATATACTTATATCGTGTGTGTTAGCGAGCCAAATTAGATGGCTACAAACTTATCCCAAAATATGTCCGTAAGTGAAAGAGTGAGTGGGCTTTTTCACCAATATAATATAACAAATATTATTTATCAAAAAAATATTATAAAAAAACTATTTACCCATATATGGTAGTTTTGGCCAGGTAGGCAGGAGGGGCACACATTGGATTGTATGGCACCATGTAATATAGCGCTTTGTGAAGATGTGTGGCGCTAAGGCACACAACGCCACTAGTAAAACATTTGTCTTACCATTAGCGCCATGTGTTTTGTCTTATTATGTGGTGCTAACTGAGTTAGAGCCACATAGTAAAGACGAATATTTTGCTTGTGGCGCTAAATAAAGTAGCGTTTTATGAATGCATGTCGCTATATCAACCAGTGACATCAACACCTATAAATTCAGTCCTCTCACTCGTCTTTCTTCACTTGTTTTCTTCAATACTACCTTTTATTTCATCACTCGTTTTCTTCACTCGTTTTTTATTTCAGTTACCCGCATTTCATCACCTCTTACTTTTTGTTCTAGCTTTTAACTTTCGTTCTGTGTTATTTGTTTCACCTTCTGTTATTTATTATAAAATGAGTCAAATCATTGTTTTTATTTATTCAAATGGTAGAAAATATGAGGGTTTACAAGGTTTAATATTTGAAGGTGACAAAAGACCCATTCGTATAAAAGGGGGCATTGGTTTTAGTTATTTGAAGAGGAAGATTCATAACAAATTGAATCTTTCATCCAACCAAATTGTTCCTAGTTTGACCTGTAGGTTTTTAATTTCTCAAAACCCATCCACATATACGGGTCTTCAAATTTGTGATGATGAAGATGTTGACTGTATGATCCATGCTTTTGAACAACAATCTTTAATGATAGTGCTTGAATTATATGTTGACATTGATGATGTTGGCAATTCATCATTAATTACCTATGCAATCATATCAGTTTGATACTCAATTGTCAATGGGGATTCATAATCAATGTACAAATTAGTTTGGAGCAACAACAATTGAGGTCGAGGTGAAATGATCCACTTGTAGCTGATGACAGTGGTAATGAGCCAAATATTGGCATGGACATGCATTATAGTGAAAGTGGCGAGTCTAAAGATGAAAGCAATGTCCCCGAGGGAGATTCATCTGATACAGAGGATGGGGGTGACTTTGATGCCAATGTCGGACTGACTATACCCCCTTCACCAGATTCTACTCCAATCCCTGGTGGTCATCAACCTCGAGAAAGGGGTTAGTATTAATATGGTTATATTTTCATGTTTTATAGCTAGAATAGTCACTTAATTTTATTACGTGGCAGGTGAAATGCAGGCTCCTTTTTGGCATGTAAGTCCCCATTATAGATTTATAAATTGGGAGCATGCTGACGAAGAGATGGAGTTTCCCGGGTTGGATGTGCCTGGTTCTTGGCGAGTTGGTGATGAATATTTAAGCGATACATATCTACCTGAGTGATCGGGAAATATTAGTCCACCCATCAAACGCAAAATGTACGTTCGTGTATATCGTTGTATTTGAAGCTCATTGTGAGCGTGTTGGTTGAAGTCTCTAAAATTCTCATTAAGCCACTTCAAACGAAGTCGACCACCATGTAGTTCCGCTTCCTCAGGTGCCACCCCCAATAAATGTTGCACAAGAGGCTACCAGTTAGCGAATGTCACACCTGTAATTGCTTTGCATTCAATACGTAACCCCCATTTGTACAACAACGTCTTGTAGTGTTATAGTGTACTCTCCTTGAGGTATATGGAATGTGTGTGTCTCAAGTCTCCATTGTTCTACCAAAGCAGATATCAATGTATGCTCAACTTGAAAAAAATTCAAGTTGAGCAACACCAAAAAATCCAGCTTGCCTAAGAAAGGGGATAATTTGAACCAGAATCTCAGCATGGCGCAATTGTGTATCACCCACTCGTCTAACATATAGAACTCTATCCTGTTCACCGTTCCATATACGCTTCAAAACATGTGTTTCTTGAAGGTGTAATAAAGACTTATCTATTGGACCAGGATGAATAACTCTCTCTAAAGCCACTATGAGAATTTTAAAAGGAAAATTATATGTTGAAAGCAAATAGAAGATGACACAAGTTAAGAAAAAAATCCCCTCAAATGCAGCTCTATATATAGGGACGGTGAGGATATATTGTCCCCCATGCATGCAGAAAATTTCACGCGAGAATATATTCTCCCACCAGGCAGAATCTCTGCTTTCGCATTTTCCCCATGCAAATCTCTGTTCGTGAAATCCCCATGCGAATCTCTGCATCTGGTGACAAGACGGGATGCTGGGAGACAGCCTGTGGCGCTGTCTCAGTCCGCGCCATATGCAAAAGCTGACACGCATGGCACTAAAGCAACCAGTGCCATACGCACTCTCCCAGTGTGGCGCTAAAGGAAGTCGTGCCATTTGCAGGTTTACACTTCCGAGACGTGTGCCTGCCCCCTATCTCTCACCCGTCAATTCACTCTCTCACTCACCCACTCACACACGCTACTCTCTTCACCTGCACTGACTCAGGTCACTCTCACACACTTCACAGGGCACACTATTTATTCATGCCCTGCACACATTCACACACTCACCTGCACCTGCTACACTTAATACATTGTATTGAGTTATTGACTAGAGGCGCTGACGCACTTAGCACCACTAGTTGAATTCCAAAAAAAAATTAAAGGTTCCTCCGGCTCAGATCCAAGGTGACAAAAACAACCCTACAAAGGTAAATTGTTTTTTTATAATATTATTTTGGTAAATAGTATTTTTTATATTATATATTTTTTTTTCACGAGTGAGTGTGTGTTGCGTGGATAATAAGGAACTCTGAAATTTAAAAAACGTAAATTAAGCCATCAAATTAAAATTTAATGTGAGAGATTTAAATACTTTACCTAAGATAAGATTATATATATATATATATATATATATTCAAACTTCCTTACCACGTGTTAAAAAAAAAATATTAATAAATTCATAATTTATCACGTATATACATTAATTTAATGAAATTATCATAACTTTTTTGTTAATGAATAAGATACTTTATTTTTTCTTCAAATTAAAGAATTATTCTTAAAACAGTCTCAATGAATATGTAATATCTATTAATCCAATCCAATTCTAGAGTTCAAGACAAAAAAAAACCACTGGATTAATCCAATTCTAAAGTTATTAACGTCCAAAAATTATGATTGAAAGGAGCCAAACGATGCATAAATACACTTCACGTGCTCTTTCCGCCATGGTCCAACCTGGTTCACGTGAACATCACGTGCTGCTCACCTCGTCGGTCTCCTTCGGGAGGATCAAGGGTGCAGGAGTCACCGACACGTGGAAGGCCACGAGACTGAAACGTTGAATGCGTGTGATGTGCGAAAACGTGTTTGTTTTCGGAGAGACTCACGATGGGAGCCACCCAAAACGCGTGACGACGAACTTCTCCAGTAACACTAATCCACTTTGCCTTACCTTTCTTCACGCGCAGTTCGCGCGTGGAAAGCGGAGATTGTTTCTGATGGTGCCCTGTTGGGCTTTGTTTTACTAAAGACACTTGTTAAGGAACCAAAAAGAGAAGGTTTTTATTGGAAATCACAGTCTTGATTATATCTGTGACATTAAATATCACATACTCCAATAAAAACCTTCTCTTTTTTGTTCCTTAACAAGTGCTCTTAGGACACTCGTTAGCATTATGAATCTGGTTATTCTCCTATCGGCCCTATCCAATAGTTACATATTTAAGTTTTGGAAAATGCTAACGAGTGCCCTAAGTGCACTTGTTAAGGATCTAAAAATAGAAATGTTTTATTGGAGTGTGTAGCATTGAATGTTGCAAATACAATCAATGTTGTGATTTCCAACAAAAATCTTCTGTATATATAGATCCTTAACCAATGCCCTTAGGGCACTCGTTACCGGGGACTTAGTATAAAGTTATTTGTTATTATTTGTACATTCTTTATTTTTTACTTTTATACGTTTTGGTTTCTCGTAAATAGTTATATATATTATCATAACACATTCTTTTAATCCCCATATATAATTAAAAAAAAAAAACGCATTCTTTTAAGAATAATTTGATCATTTATTTTTAAAAATGGTATATCTTATTTTAATTTTCAAATTTATATTTTAAAACAATCATGTATATATTTATTAAATGACATTCCCGCTAATTGTAGAATAAAAATAAATCATCATATAAGACATTTTTCTGCTCTAGGTAAGCGCAAGGTTTGGGCTTCCTTAGTGCTTATATTAATAGTAATTTTTTAGATTATTAAAAAAAATTAAGGACAGATATAAAACTCTTTTCGATCACAAGTCACATACAGAATTTTTTTTATTTGTTTTCAAATTCAATTCCAGATTAATTTATATGTAAGCTTTTTTTATTTGTTTTCAATTCAATTCCAGATTAATTTATATGTAAGGTCATATATGTAAATATATTTTACCATCATATGGTGAAATGTTATCACATTATTTATTAAATATGATATTTCATGTGTGTTTAAATTCAACAAGTTATGTTACCAAAAAAAAAAATTCAACAAGTTATAATATAACAAAATAGATGATAATGTAATTTTTTTACACTAAATTAAATTAAAATTATTCATAAACATAACTCTAATTTTGTTATGTGCTTAATTACGTGTGTGTGTTTGGTCTAGTGTTGAAAGTACTGGTCAAACTCAAATTTGGATTTTTCAACATAACTATTTCTAGCGTTGAAAACGTGAATTTTTTTCAACGCTAAACCAAAGATGCTATATTACGTTGAGAATTGTTAGACTAGTCTGACTTAGTCAACATGAGTTTCACCTTTGACAGGGCAAGGATAAAGTGAATACAACATTTGTTTTAGCTAGACTACTAAAAATCATTTTACTTGCCAATAATATTTAAAAAAGTTACTAATTAATTGCATGATAAATAATATTAGGTTATTACGGGTAATTAAAAAATGTCTCTTATTCTATTATTATATTTTTTCTCATAAATATTAATTATATATTAAATACTTAACTAATGTTATTAGAGTAAACTAGCACTTCCGTCCTCGACTTTTTTTACAGTGTCTTGCAATTTCGTCCCTAATTTTTCCAAAATAGTAATTTAATCATTGATGATTTTGTTAAAAAACATTCACTTTAGGACTAAAGTGCATGTTTTTTTTTTAATAAAATCAGGGACTAAAGTGCATGTTTTTTTTTAATAAAGTTAAGGACTAAAGTGCATATTGTAGGAATTAAAGTGCTATTTTGAAAAAGTCAGGGACGGAACTATAAGACGCTGTAAAAGTTGAGGACAAAAATGCTAGTTTAGTCAATGTTATTCTCTCCTTTGTTCTCACATTTTCATCTATCCTAGTAAGGGATGATTTTTCTTCTCTTTTTAATCTTCCCTCCATTGTAAAAGATATATGGCTTGCAATTTAGGATTGAGAAAAGCAATGCATTGAAGGAACCAAATTGCCTCCAATGCATAGAGGAAAGAAATCTAAAACATTTGATAATTTGTCTAAGTAATTAAAACTTGACCTTTTCTAGACTTAATTACCTTTTCGTAAGAGTTGATAGTGTTATAATCTAATCTTTCAAGCATTTTTCAAAAAAGAAAATGAAACAAAAATGATCATAAGGTGCATCCCAAAAATCCAAAGATAAATTTTAGGGAAAAATATGTTTTTTTGTCCCTATAGTTTCGGTCAACTTTAGTCTTCATCCTTTTATTTTAAATCCTATGTTTTTTGTCCCTAAATTTTCTAAACCCCCAAAACGTGGTCCCTGTCTGTCAGTGAGATCTGTTAATCTGATAAGTTGGCTAACAAAAGTTACATGTCAACCTTAATAGTGAGTCCCAAATAACTGACTGATCATCTAATTAACTTTTTTTTATTAATTTTTAAATATTAAAATAACCCTAATTACTAAATTAGGATTTTCACCTGAGCAATTTTTACCCGATAAAAAACCTAATTTCATAATTATGGCTATTTTAATAATAAAAAATTAATAAAAAAAGATAAATTAGACAAGTCAGCTCTTTGAGGCCCACTATTGAGGCTAACATATAACTTTTGTTACCCAACTCATCAGGTTAACGGATCTCACTAACGGTCAGGGACCATGGATCGGGGGTTTAGAAAGTTTAGGGACAAAAAACAAAGGATTTAAAGTACGGGGACGAAGACCAAAGTTGACCGAAACTATAGGGACGAAAAACATATTTTTCCCTAAATTTTAATAAGGAGGCTCTTACTATTGTAGAATCTCCACCATAATCACCAATTTTATATTTTTAATATTAGCTTCGGTCCTATTTATAATAAATATATAACTAAATCAATACTATGGAAATGTTTTGAAATCAGTTAATTATAATTAATAATGTTATAATTTAAATTTTATTCCAGAAATAATCTTAATACTAAAAAATTAAAATAATGATAAAATTACTCCTAATTAAAGTCATCATTAGAGTACTAACTCATCTCCAATAGTTGATTGTTGAAAATAACGTAGTTCATCCTACTATCATGGGAAAAATGTGAATAATGGACACTAAATTAAGGGTATAAAATGAATTTCATAATTTACACTCCCCCCGTTTCTTTTTATCTGTTGTTTAGGGTATCAAAATTATTTATGAATAAGTGTTGTTTTCATGTACTAAGGCAATAATAAATTCTATTTCTTCAATTTTACCCATTTCTTAATCTGATTCTTTTTTATTTTAAAGATTTATTATAAATCTATATCATAAAAGCTCTACAAATTCAAAATCTTGATAAATGTATTCTTTGTGTTTCCAACAAAAAATTATGCTAAGAGGTAAAACAAATTTGAAAAAGCAATTCATTTCATTGAAAAGTAGAGATATTAAATGCATTAGTAAAAGAAAGGGAAATGTCATATTTGGGGAAACAAAGACTAAAAATACACAGTACTACATTCATTAATTCTTGTGCAAAAATATTAAATGGAAAATAAAAAAGAAACTGAGGGAGTACAACTCAAAGTAATACTATGTTTTCTTATATTTAGAAAAAAACATATTTTTGTTTCTTATAAATAAGATCGGATGTAGTCATAAATTAATTGATATTTTTTAAACAAAAAATATTCTAAATTCATATTATATTCTTATATGTATTTTTTATTTTAAAATTAGAAAATAAAATAGTATTTTAATTTGAACTAAAATTTAAAATAATTAATGTATGGTAACTTGTGGGATCCATTCAAGGTTCTTATAGAGTTGTTCGGTTGGAGTGTAGAATTTCTTAAATCATAAAAGTCGCATAAAATGTAAAAAGATATGAGGTGTACATATAGAAACCACAAAAAATTTAATAAAATAAACATTAAGCAATTTGGGGAGAACTCTCCTTTAAAGAAACTCGTAATGGGGTTTATATTCAAGGTTCTTATAGAGTTGTTCGGTTGGAATGTAGAATTTCTTAAATCATAAAAGTCGCATAAAATGTAAAAAGATATGAGGTGTACATATAGAAACCACAAAAAATTTAATAAAATGAACATTAAGCAATTTGGGGAGAACTCTCCTTTAAAGATACTCGTAATGGGGTGTCGAAACCGGGGTCACGACGGGTCGGCGAAACGTATTGGAAAAATTGAGTTTCAATGGAGTCGCCACCAAAGTTTATTTTAAGGGAAAACATTTGGAAAAACCCTTTAAAAAAGAAAAATGGTCTTCAAAACCAGATTTGGGTTCGGGAGTCATTTATGTGTAGGGAAGGTATTAGCACCCTACAACATCCGTTTAAAAAAAACGGTTACCTCTAATTAATTGTGCAAAACTTGTTAACTTTGAAAGTATTCGTTTTACCCCTTTCTTATGAAAATGAAAATTATTTTTGTTTTTTTTTTATTTTTATTTTTTTTGTATTTTTTCTAATAAATAACCTAAGTTAAAAAGAATTGAATTTGGATTAAAAGAGGAAAAAACATTTTTTGTTTATTTTGGCTTGACGGGTCCGGTTCCCGCTCCTACGTATCCCCAGGTGCAATGGAGAAATCAAAGCTACGTAGTTCTGAAAACGTGTTGTAAAAAAAAGATTGATTTTGTTGTTTTTTTTTGAGAAATTGATTTTAATTTTTGAAAATAAAAGAAATGAGGAAATTGTTTTTGGGAATGCTTTTAATTCAAAGAAAAAAAAATTTAGTTTTTAGCAAAGTTGATGCTAGCAAATGGCTATACAACGAACCTTTGAGATTGTTTAGACGGAATTATTGATAGAAATGCTATTTAATAAACGTCATTTATTTTGAGGAGAAAAACATTTTTGAGAAAAAGATTTAAAATTCCGCATTATTGAGTTAGCAAATGGCTATACTCAATATTTTTCCCTTTTTTACGTTATTGATAGAAATGCTATTCAATTAACGTAATTTTTGAAAAGAATCATTTTTTGAAAATGAATTTGAAATTTCACGCATTATTGAGCTAGTAAATGACTATACTCAATATTTCCCTTTATTACGTTATTGATAGAAGTGCTATTCAATTAACGTAAAATTTTTTAGAAAATTATTTTTTGGAAGAGATTTGAGATTAAGCGCATTATTGAGCTAGTAAATGACTATACTCAATATTTTCCCTTTTTTACGTTATTGATAGAAATGCTATTCAATTAACGTAATTTTTGAAAAGAAATTGTTTTTGGAAGAGATTTAAGATTAAGCGCATTATTGAGCTAGTAAATGACTATACTCAATATTTTTCTTTTTTACGTTATTGATAGAAATGCTATTCAATTAACGTAATTTTTGAAAAGAAATTATTATTTTTTGGAAGAGATATTTTCAGGAAAACACATAACTGAGCTAGTAAATGACTATACTCAATTACTTTGCTTTTCTTAAAAAAATACGTTAAAGGATAGAAATGTTATTCCATTAACGTGATCGGTTATTTTTTAGAAAAAATTATTATTTTATTTTTATTTTGTTAAAAAAGAGTAAATTAAACTAACTGCATTTACACGTGTCCTAAGTCATAAACGAGTACTATTTACAACAGCGGCTAAAATTCACGACAGACAAATATTCATAATTATTTAAAGCAGACCAAATAAAAGAAATAAATATTTACAAATAAATACAAGATGGTGGGTCAAAAGAAAATGAGATGAATAATAACACAGAAAATTAACAAAATTACACACGACGAAATAAAATTGGGCCTCAGATTGCATCATTGGCCCCACACACAACATAAAAAATCCTAATTACTATTTATTTACTAATTAAATTCTACCATTATTTATTATTATTATCTTTTCTTTTTATTTTGTTTTTTTTATTATTATTATTTTAATGGGCTGGGCTGGGCGAGAAGCCCAGCCTTGGTACCAGATTTTTTAGAAAAACATAACACAAAATAAAAGAAAGAAAAGGAGGAGAAAAAAAAGGGGGGGGAGTGGGCCGGTTCACTTTTTAGAGAAGCTAGAAGCTTCTCACACTTTCACTCCCTCATTCTCTCACTCTCTCATTTACTCTTTCATCTCACTCTTTTAGGGTTAGGTTAAAAAAGGGAGAAGGAAATGGCAAGGAGAAGGGGGGGCGGCCTCCCCCTTGCATGCCCAGGGAGATGGCCGCAAACATTGTCGTCGATGCAGCGGTGGCGCATGAGGGGCTCGGGAAAGCCGCGGACAGCGGCGGAGAGGCTGGGAGGGCCGCGCAGCGGCGGCGCGGAGGGAGTGGAGCGAGCGGTGGCCAGCGGCCGTTTCAAATGGCGGTGGTGGCGCGAGGAAGAGGCCGCGCGAGGGAGAGGGAAGAAGGGGCAACCGCCACTCTCGCACGGCCACGGAGAGCGCGGCTACGGCTGCTGGAGGACGTGCGGCGGCGGCGGAGGGCGGACGCACGCGCAGTGGCGGCAGCGCGGAGGCGGAGTGGTGGAGAAGGACATCAGCCGCTTGGAGCGGTGGACGGAGGGGCTTCTGCAGGGGAAGCCGCACACGACAGCGGCGGCAGCGGCGGAGGATACGGCTGCGCACGGCGGCCTGAAGTGCTCTCGACAGAGAGTTGCGGCGATGATGGTTACCGGCGGTGGTGAACAGCCGCGGGGATGGTGAACGGCGTAGGGAGAGAAAATGGAGGCTACAGCCGCGGTGGTGGCTTGGTGATCGGCGGCCAGGCGCGGCGGCGCGGCCAGCCAAGGAAGCTGCAGGTACAACAGTCCCTCCCTCCTCTCTCGTTCCTTTGTTTCCCTTTCTGGTTTGGTTTTCCATTCTACTGTCAAGGTTTTTTTCTTCTACTGACACTTTTTCACAACGTTTGATTTTTTAGCTCTCCTTCTCACATGATAAGGAAAAGGAACAATGGACTTGGACCTCTCCGGGAGGCCACGGTGGCTGGGAGGTGGGTGGAAACCGCTACTCAAAAGGGGAGAGAAGACGGTTCTACCCCTTTTTCATTCTTTGTTTATTTTATCCCATTTTGATATAGAACATGTACATTGGACTGTATTATGGGACTTTATATTTTTGGATTTGAACTGGTATAATTGAACATGAGGATTCTATTTCTGTCTGATTCTATTATTACACACACAACACTTTCAGACTGAAAACTTAGAAAAGGTAGGAATTGAAGTTGTAGTAAAAAAAACAACAAGTAGAAACTGATACCAATATGTGATTTCTCTGCTTGCTTTACAGTTCCTATTCCTTGACAATTGCAAATCCTCCTCCTTGTTTGGATTCACTGTTGTAGTTCTCTGTTTTTTTTGCACTCAAATTTTTTTATCCTCTCTGTTTACTTTCAACTCCTAATGAGAATAAATGCGATCCTCACTAGGAACGATTTAGGTGGAGAACTGTTTCTTCTCTTTGTATATCCCTGTGTGCGGAGAGAAAGAGAGGACCCCCTCGGTTTTGATTCAAGCTTATTTATAGCTGAAAAAAAAAATTAATCCCACCGCCCATATGATGATGAATTGAGCTCCTCGAGGTTGCAAGTTGCAACCTGCAGCGCCTACCCGCTTCTGTGTTGCTGAATTCTTACCTTGCACGTTTCCTATTTCACAGTCTTTTTTCTCTCTTTTATTTTTTTTAAGTTAATCTAGTAAAATAAAAAAGGGGAAAAAATCTGATGGGTGGAAAAAGTAGAAGAGAAGAGAAAAAAAAAGATTAGAAAAGGGTCCCAAGAACGCATTGGCCAGCAACTCAAATGGCCCAACAAAAAATTTTACTCAGTTTTTTTCTTCTTTTTTCTTCTATTTTTTTAAGAGATTTAAACGGGCCCAAGAGAAAAGGAAACACCAGGGCCAAGAATGCATCTGGTCCAACAAATAATCCTTTATTTAAAAGGAAATGATTTTAAACAGACCCAACAAAAAATGTCACTTGGCCCGAAAATACCCTTGGCCCAATTAAATAATAAACTCTGGATCTATGAAAGAAAGGAGTTTAGGCCCAATGAAAATAAAAAAACTCTGGATTTTCGAAAGAAAAGGAGTTCAGGCCCAGAGTAAAAAAAAAAAGGGAAAGAGAAAAAGAAAGGCCCGTTGGCCCAGACGTTTTTTTTGGAAAAACTTGATTAATTAATTAATTATTTTAATATTTAACTAATTAATTAACTCAAATTGTTTTTTTGTTTTTTTCTTTTTAATTTTAACGTAGTATAAAGAAAATATCGTCTATACATGTGTGAAGAAATATAAAGAGAGGCGACGAGGAGAAATGAACTCCCGGACGAAATTGGGTGCTGATAGCTGCCCCTCTTTACTTATATTTTTACTATAGAATATGAATAGCTTAGGCTTTCATATTCTAAAACTAAAAATTAAGTAAAGACAAGAGCACTTATTTCGTCCGGAAGAAACGAATGAAAGAGAGAGAGAGAGAGAGAGAGAATGACATGAATTACGAAACACGACATGAACTGGGATTTACAAGCGCCAGTTGAAGGCTAGACTTTATAGAAACAGTAAAAGGGTATTGCAGTAACGCAAAGGATGCCAGGTTGATTCTGGGCTCTGGAATGAATTGAGTGCCGGGCCGATTCCGGGCTTTGAAGTGGGTGAGTAAAAGGGGTGCCAGGCCGATGCTGGGCTTTGAAACAGAAGAGTAAAAAAAAAGGGGTGCCAGGCCGATGCTGGGCTTTGAAACAGAAGAGTAAAAAAAGGGGTGCCAGGCCGATGCTGGGCTTTGAACAGGAATTTTAAAGATGCTGGACCGGGACCAGACTTTTGCGGAAACGAAAAGGATGCCAGGCCTGTGCTGGACTTAAACAGGAATTTTAAAGATGCTGGACCGGGACCAGACTTTGTGAGAACATAAAGGTGAAAAATACTTGTACAAAGCGTTAGTAAAATGATGATGCATGATGTGTGAATGAATGCATGATGAGCATAGTGTGAGGTGCTATGACGCTAGACATTTAAGGTTGTTTTAACAAATGAGTACTACAAGAGAGTCTGTTCAGTCCTATTACTGCGAAGATCGTTCTTTTCCTTCCTTTTTGAAATTGACAACCCTTAAGGACGTTGCTACTGGATTTAAGGATGAACCGGAATAGAGATCCAACTAGAATTGAGCATCTTTTTCTACTGGCCGGGGGTCTGGTCCCACGCTTAACCGGGCTGAGTTGCTTCTTCATATGCACTTCTTACGCAGTCACCTAGTTATTTCCTCATACGAGTTCATAAACCATCAAATCCCCTGTGATTTCATTAAACTCTTTCTGGCTTATGTTTTACTGAAGCCATTCTTTAACGCTTTTGAATTTGACACTTGTTCCATTGGCAGTATTTTGATTTTCAATGAAACATTCTTTTGGACTTTCAAAAGGGGTATGGATAAGGCAGAATGATCTTTATTATTAGAAAGGAAACAATTTGTACAGGAGTGAATAAAAAGAAAGGCAATATATAGAATACTTGGGTTACCAAAGACAGTAAGAGGAGCAAGAACTTAGCAGATCTTTCAATGATTTTGCGGAAGATGCACGGTGCCATAATCTCACATCATAATTTTGAATGTTCTTCAATTAGCCTTCGAGGAGACAGGATCGCTTTATCCCCCCACACTCCGAGATCCTCAACCAACATATCCAAGCAATTCTGACCGACTTTTGATGGGCTGCCATGACTTTTGCTTCAGCTGCTCTTTACATAGCGAGCTGCGTTATCGCTTTTCTGTCCTTTTTCTTTTATTTGGACCCTAACTTTTGCATAGGCTGCCCTTTCGAGTTTTCAACCTATCGGGTCGCCCTAATTTTTGCCTAAGCCGCCCTTTCGGGTTTTCAACTTAGCGAGCATGTATTTCCTTTTTATTCTTTTTCTTCTCTTTTTGTTGTTTTTTATTTTTGACCCTAATTTTTGCCTAAGCCGCCCTTTCGGGTTTTCAACTTATCGGGTCGCTCTAATTTTTGCCTAAGCCGCCCTTTCGGGTTTTCAACTTAGCGAGCATGTATTTCCTTTTTATTCTTTTCTTCTATTTTTCTATTTTTTAGGCATAATATTTCTTGACGGTGTCAGAATTCACCGTTAGCGGGAGGTCCTCGCCATCCATGTTGGTTAAAATCAGTGCCCCTCCAGAAAAAGCCTTCTTTACCACGTACAGTCCCTCGTAATTTGGGGCCCACTTGCCTCGGAGATCCTTCTGGATAGGTGAAACTTTTTTCAATACTAGGTCTCCTTCTTGAAATTCTCGAGGACGTACTTTCTTCTCAGAAGCCCTTTTCATTCTTTTTTGGTACAGTTGCCCGTGGCAGAGTGCGGTCAATCTCTTCCCATCAATGAGGTTCAGTTGATCATATCTAGCTTGGACCCATTCAGCTTCCTCTAATTTCGCCTCCATCAGTACTCTTAACGAGGGGATTTCTACCTCAATAGGTAGTACTGCTTCCATTCCATACACCAAGGAATAGGGAGTTGCCCCAGTTGAAGTGCGAACAGACGTCCGGTGACCGTGTAGGGCAAAAGGAAGCATTTCATGCCAATCTTTGTATGTCACCACCATTTTCTGAATGATCTTCTTAATGTTCTTGTTTGCTGCTTCGACTGCCCCGTTCGTCTTGGGGCGATAAGGGGAGGAATTATGATGCTGGATCTTGAAATTCGCACACAGTTCTCTCATCATTTTGTTGTTCAGGTTAGTGGCGTTATCTGTGATGATTTTATTCGGCAGGCCGTAGCGACAGATCAACTCCCTCCTGATGAACCTGATCACAACGTTTCTTGTCACGTTGGCATAGGAGGCGGCTTCAACCCATTTTGTGAAATAATCGATGGCAACAAGAATGAAGCGATGCCCGTTGGATGCCTTTGGCTCAATTGCCCCTATAACATCTATTCCCCACATTGAAAATGGCCATGGTGATGTCAAGACATTCAAAGACTTCGGAGGTGCATTGATATTGTCTGCATATGTTTGGCACTTGTGACATTTCTTTACATAATTAAAACAATCAGTTTCCATGGTCAACCAGTAATATCCTGCCCTTAGAATCTTCCGTGCCATGGCATGCCCATTTGCGTGAGTTCCAAAAGAACCTTCATGAATATCTTGGATGATTTTCCTAGCCTCTGTCGCATCAAACACATCGAAGAAGCACTGCATCATGGTTCCTTTTGTAAAGCACCTCCCCGTTTAAGAAGAAACTCATTGCCAATCTCCTTAAGGATCTCTTGTCGTTTTCCGATGCGCCTGGATGATACTCCTTCTTTTTAAATACTGCTTGATGTCATGATACCATGGTTTCCCATCCGATTCTTCTTCTATCATTTGACAATACGCAGGTTGATCTCGAGTTTCAACCTTTATGAGTGGCATGTCTCGATCCTCACTTATTTTGAGCATTGAGGAAAGGGTGGCTAAGGCGTCAGCCAACTGGTTTTCATCGCGAGGGACATGGTGGAAAGTGATCTTATCGAACTGTTTGATCAGCCCCCTTATATAAGCCTGATAAGGGATCAACTTCGAATCTCGAGTCTCCCATTCTCCTTTCAACTGATGAATGACCAAAGCTGAGTCTCCATACACCTTAAGGGCCTTCACTTTAGATTCTATAGCCGCTTGGATTCCCATGGCACACGCTTCATATTCTGCTATGTTGTTTGTGCAATCAAAACACAATCGGGCCGTGATTGGAATGAAATGATCCTTCGGGGATATCAAAATGGCTCCAATTCCATGCCCCAGTGCATTGGACGCTCCATCAAACAACGAGGTCCACCTTTCCTCCTCCAAGGAGTCTTCTTCTTTGAATAATGCCATTACGTCCTCATATGGGAATTCACACTGCATTGACTGGTAATCATTCAGGGGTTGATGGGCCAAATAATCTGCTAAGGCACTCCTTTTTATAGCTTTCTGAGTGACGTACATAATGTCATATTCTGATAACATCACTTGCCATCGAGCAATTCTCCCAGTGAGAGCGGGCTTCTCAAAAATGTATTTAATTGGATCCATTTTGGCCACTAACCAGGTCGTGTGACACATGTATTGCCTCAAACGCCGGGCAGCCCACGCTAACGCACAACATGTCCGCTCTAACATTGAATACCTGGCCTCGTAGTTAGTAAATTTCTTGCTCAAGTAATAGATGGCGTGCTCCTTCCTTCCCGATCCGTCATGTTGCCCCAGCACACATCCCATGGATTCATCAAGCACCGTTAAGTACATAATGAGGGGCCTTCCTGGAATCGGAGGCACTAAGATCAGAGGACTTTGCAGATACTGCTTGATTTTTTCAAACGCCTTTTGGCAATCCTCATTCCACTCCACCGGTCGGTTCTTTCGTAATAACTTGAAAATTGGCTCACAAGTCGCAGTCAGTTGAGATATGAAGCGAGCAATATAATTCAACCTCCCCAAGAACCCACGAACTTCTTTTTCAGTGCAGGGAGCTGGCATTTCAAGAATGGCCCGCACTTTGTCAGGATCCACTTCTATCCCCTTTTGACTAACCATAAATCCCAATAGTTTACCGGACTTTACCCCAAAGGTGCATTTAGCTGGATTTAACCTCAGCTGAAACTTCCTCAAGCGCTCAAAAAGCTTGCGCAAATTGACAACATGCTCTTCTTCCGTTTTCGATTTCGCAATCATATCATCCATGTAAACCTCCACCTCCTTATGCATCATATCGTGAAATAGAGCCACCATCGCCCTTTGGTAGGTTGCCCCGGCGTTTTTCAAGCCAAAGGACATAACTTTATAACAGAATGTGCCCCAAGGCGTGATGAACGTGGTCTTTTCCATGTCTTCTGGAGCCATTTTTATTTGGTTATACCCTGAAAAGCCGTCCATGAAAGAAAAGAATGAATATTGAGCAGTATTGTCCACCAAAACATCAATATGTGGCAACGGAAAGTCATCTTTGGGGCTAGCCCTGTTTAGGTCCCTATAATCAACACACATTCGAACCTTCCCGTCTTTCTTAGGGACTGGAATGATATTGGCCACCCACTCAGGGTATTTTGCTACAGCTAGGAAACCAGCATCGAATTGCTTTCTTGACTTCCTCCCTTATCTTCAGCGACATATTAGGTCTCATCCTCCTCAACTTCTGCTTAACGGGAGGACATTCAGGCTTCAAAGGTAATTTGTGCTCTACTATACTGGGATCCAACCCTGGCATGTCTTGGTATGACCATGCAAAGACATCACTGTACTCATGAAGGAGAGCAATTAGCTTTTCACGCTCGACACTGCTCATGACAGTGCCAATCTTGATCCCCTTTTCTTCTCCTTCAGCTCCTAGATTAATGACTTCAGTCGGTTCTTCATGAGGCTGAATTATTCTGGCCTCTCGTTCCACCATTTTCAACAGCTCAGGAGAAGGTTCCAAATCATCTTCGTCACCCTCATCGGCGTAATGAACAAGACATTCAAAATTATGAGATGAGACTTTAGCACTATCATTTTCAAGTGATTCATTCTCAGATCTGCATTTTTACGGTAAACAAGGATTGTTATGAAGTAAGGGAGGAAAGGGAAGTAATGGAAACAAGGGAGGAAAAAGGTGAAAGAGAAGACAAGACCAAAAAGTAATTTGCAAATTCCAACCATGTTTCATTGATTATCAAAATACTGAAAACAAGACAAGTTCACCCATTTTCCAAAAAGAAAGAGATCCTAAAGCCCTGGGCATAGCGATAGGACTTAGCGTTACAGAATTACTTCGAAACAGAGCTTAAAATCACAGGGAACTCAATGATCTTCCAATTGTTGAGCTTAGTATCTGGTGCACAAGGATAAACCAGGCTTCCTGCATCATGAACTTTGGCAGGGGTATCCTCTTCTTCGATTACAACAACTTGATCGTCAAACATGAATCCAGCGCTCCTGAAGCTTTGGCGAATGTCGCAGATGGGAATACCTCGTGTAATAGGCTCTCGGTTCTCTAGTCGAGCCAACCTCTTTTCTTTTTTCTCCTCAGCCACTCTCCTCCTATCTGTCGGTGTGGCTTTGTATCCCAACCCAAACTTGTCTTTATTCTCACAAAGGCGCAACACGTCCACCATGCCTTTCATGGTCTTTCCCAGTCCTTGTCCATGTTGATAACCTTTCTCTAACATGGCCTTAGCCATCATCATGGACGCCTTTGACAAATGAGGGCCCACAATGGGGGCTCCTTCCTTTGTATAAGAGGCATTGGCTATCTCGAAGGTCTGAAAAGCAGTTTCCAGAGCTTCTTCCGCTGCTTCGATATAAGGGGTTGACGCTGGTTTACTAACCAACATGTCCTCCTCGCCTGAGATTATTATCAACTTGTTATCAACAATGAACTTGACTTTCTGGTGTAGAGTGGAGGGCACAGCTCCTGTGGTATGAATCCACGGGCGTCCGAGGAGACAACTGTAGGCTGGCATGATATCCATCACCTGGAAGAGTACTTCAAAAGTGATGGGTCCAATTTGGATCGGGAGTTCGATCTCCCCAATAACCTCCCTCCGTGTCCCATCAAATGCTCTTACTATCATGGAACTTGGCCTCATGTGGGTCCCGTCACAAGGCAACTTTGATAGTGTTGACTTTGGCATGACGTTCAATGATGATCCATTGTCAACCAGAACCCTTGCCATTATATGGTCATGGCACTTAACCGAGATGTGTAATGCCTTGTTGTGCCCCAATCCTTCAGACGAAATATCGTCCTCGGTGAAAGTGAGATGATTAATGGCGGTGATGCTACCAACAATACCATCAAACTTATCCACCGTGATGTCATGGGAAACATGTGCTTCATTTAGCGTTTTCAACAAGGCTTTCCTGTGGGGTTCTGAGCTCAATAGCAGAGACAGAACAGACATCTTGGCAGGAGTTTGATTTAATTGGTCGACCACCTTATACTCGCTCTGCTTTACGAATTTCAAAAATTCGCTGGCCTCTTCATCGGTCACCACTTTCTTACGTTCTTCCTTTTTCATTACTCCTTCTTTTTCCTTTTCTTTCCCCATCTCTTTGTCTTTAACCTTCTGGAGTTCCTTTGGGATATAAATACGCCCACTCCGAGTCATTCCTCCAACGCCTGAGATGTTGGTGACAGCAGGGGCTCCAGGGTCGATCGAGGGATTCACTTGGTTTCCCTGAACATTCCCAACCCCTACTTGCACATCGTACTTCCAGGGGACCGCCTTCGAGGTTTTGTACGGAAATGGTGACGGGACTTGGATAGTGATTGGTCTTGGTCTACAGCAGGTCGATGCTTGCATGTTATGAGCTCCATGAAGCGTCAAAGGCGTAGGCACCTTAGGAAATGCTGGGGTTTGGGCGTTATCCGACTCTTGAACCACGTTAACTCCCCCTTCATCCCTTATGCAACTTATTTGCACTAGTTGTGAATCTATCAGGCTTTGGAGGACTTCTTTGAATTTCTCACACTTCTCAATCGAATGCTCAGCATCTGGATGGATAGCACACATCGCTCCTTTCCCACTATCCCTTTTCTTCTCGATTGCCCCAATTTTGCAAAGTTCCTCAAAAATAAACTCCATTGGGGTTTTGATATCCGTCACATCCCGCACAAGAACATGTCCTGAAAAATCCTCTAGCATATTGACTCCAGATCCAGAAGCCCCATGGCCAGGCAATGGATTATTTCCGACATTAGGGCTGTCTTCCTTGAAGTTCAACCACTTAGCATTAAGCAAGTCTTGCACTTTAAACTTCAAGGCTCTACAATTTTCTGTAGAATGCCCTACAGCTCCTGCGTGATAGTCACACTTAGCATTGGGATCATATCCCTTTGGGTAAGGAGGCTCAACTGGTTTCATGGGGGCCGGAGCTACCAGGGAGTTACGGATGAGGTGTGGTAGGAGATCAGTGTAGGACATCGGGATTGGGTCAAAATGAATTGGTTTCCTTTCTTGGTTATTTGGTGGTTGTCTTTGATTAGGATTAGGGTTTGGGGACCATGGTTGACTAGATTGATGAGGCATGGGGGGAGGTGCCCGTGGCCAGGTGGGAGGTGGCGGACGGTATGGCGTTGGTGGAAAGGCTTGGGGATATGGCAGGTGTGAGGTTGCAACTACGTAAGGGTAAGGCATGTAAGGGGGTTGAAAATTTGGCTGGAAGTGAGTTGGGGCGTAACCCGGTCTTTCCTGGAAGGTGTTATTATGCTCCAACGTCACCGCGTGCGTTTCTCCCTCTTTTTTCTTACCTATCCCTGGTTGAGGCCTTCTTACATTAGAAACTTCCGTTACACTCCTTGTAATCTTCCCATTTCTCACTCCTGCCTCAACTCTTTCTCCAATCACAACAATATCCGAGAAATTCGATGATACACTTCCAATCATTATTTCATAAAAGGGTGATTGGAGTGTATCAATGAACATCGCGGTCATTTCTCTTTCTGATAGAGGCGGTTCTACTTGTGCAGCGGTTTCCCTCCAGCACTGAGCATATTCTTTGAAGGTTTCTGTATCCTTCTTCACCATATTCTGTAACTGCATCCTATCAGGAGCCATATCAAGATTGTACTTATACTGCTTTAGAAAGGCGTCAGCAAGATCCTTCCAAGTGCGGATGTGGGTTCGCTCTAAGTGCATATACCAGCTTAGAGCTGCCCCTGCTAAGCTATCTTGGAAGACATGAATCAACAACTTGTCATCATGGGCATAAGAGGCCATTTTTCTACAGTACATTGTCAAATGGCTTTTTGGGCATGTCACCCCCCTTGTATTTCTCAAATTCCGGTGCTTTAAATTTCGGAGGGATCACTACGTCTGGAACTAGACATAACTCAGAGGCACTTCCCAAGCCATAATACCCTGCACCTTCTATTGCACGCAGACGGTCTTCTAGGATCTGTAGTTTCTCCTTGAATGGGGGTCATTTACTACCGTATCCTTGGGTTGGGTGGTTGACACGAGCAGAGGGACAGGTTGTGGGATAATTGGTTTCCCTTGGGAATCCAGGTTGAAGTTTGGTGGTTGAAAAGTGCTTGAAGGGGTGTTAGTGGTTGGTAAAAAGGGATAAGGCATGAAGGTGGGGAATGGTGGTGGTGGTGCTGAGGTTTCATTAGTGGTTTGACCCGGATCCAATTGTTGTGCTTGGTTTTGAGGGTCAGTGTTGGCCGCGGTCGTGTTGTTGTCTTGGGGATTGGTGAGTTGAGGTGGGGTATAACCCGGTGGGAGGCCATAAGTGGGCCATTGGACTCCTTGAGGCATTTGGCTTTGAGGATCAGGGTGGGTTGCCGGTGCGTGATTATCCGGAGGGTTGGTAAGCACGGGTGGGGCATAACCAGGTGGCAGGCCATAAAGGGGCCATTGGCTCCTTGAGGCGCCTGTGCTTGGTGGTGGTACATCATTACTGGTATCATTCCTCCTTGAGGACTTATACCATGGGCTGGTGGAGGAGTTGGAGTGAACCCAGGTGGATGATCAGGTGTGGCAGACTGTTCTTGGTTTGCTGTCGAGGCATTCCCATCTGCTTCCTTCTTTTGTAGTAACTCAAAGATCTTGGCCAGTTGTTCCTTCATTAGAGTGACATCTCCCCTCAATTCTTGTTGGTTCTGTTCCAGTTCTTCCATGATTCTTGACTGAGCACGGGTCCTATAAGGGTGTCGTCGGTTTTGCTTTTTTGCTTGATTAGTTATTTTTCCTGTTAAAACACTTTGTAAGCAAAAGGAAAAGAATAGTTCAAGAATTTATTACCGGTTATGGAAAATCCTGTCAAACGCTCAATAACCAAGGGACGTTCCCCAAATTCTAATGCTAGAGGGATGTTTCCTCTTAGATTAGATATGGTTGGTGATCATCTTTAGGGAGTTATTCGCTCCTCTATAAATGACACCTCAACACTAGCCATGCAATTATTTCTATAGCTGACATCCCGTATCTCAGTTAAGGAAAAATGGTTGGTAATTAAGCAAAGGAGAATTTGTTCCTCAAACGTTAATGCCTTAGATCAAAGTCAATGAGTAAAGATAAATCATAGAAGCAAAGCGTCGTTTCACACCAAAAGGTAAGTACAATGTTTGATCTAACAAGGTTCACATAGGAAACAAGATTACATCAAGCATTTTGGCTCCCTCCCAAAACCCCTAGCTAAGTCTTGGCAATATCTCATGAACCTAGCAGTCTTTGGTGGCAACTGTATCTCAGGGTTCCTGTCGATCTCATCTTCTGCTTCACCAAGTCGCCTTGCTAGCTCTATACTATGATAGTTGACGCAATCAGCCATGTCATCGCATCTTTCATCCACTCTTTCTTTTTGTCCCGCTGAACGTTGGTCCTGAGCTTCCATCCTTCTATTGCCTCATCTGCCTCTTGCTTTTTTCTTTTAGCTTTAAGCTTCCGTTTGATAACTTTCTGACTCAATTTTCATTCTTCTCATGGTAATTCTTAGCCAAGCCCCACCAGTTTTTAGTATCATTACGGGCGTCTGCCAATTCTGCTAGTAACTTCTTCAGATGTTCTCCCTGCGTCTGATTTTCTGCTTCCAATGCCAACTTTCCTTCTAGAATCTCTGCATTCTCTTTTTCTAGTGCTTCTATTCTATCTTGCATCTTTTCTTCCTCAGTTCGTTCCACTCCTTTCCCCTTCCATTTCTTTCCTTTCCTAGCTTGACTTGGATATGCAACCTTCACCCTGGATCTTCAAACGCTCTATTTGTTCATCCTTTTTCTTGCATTGTCTCTTCAAGGCATCAATTCCCATTCAGCGGCCTCTTCTACTTCCTCTAACTGTTTTATCTGTGCTCTTGCTCTTTCCAATTCAGATGCCATGGTTTTTAGGGTTTCATCAGATGATCGGGATGAACCTTCAGCGTGTGGGGCTTCTCTTAGGACATATTCTGGGACTCCTCTCGCCCTTCGCCACTCATTGTATTCTTGTGAGGCAGATACTCGTGGTTTCCCAGTTCGTCATCTCCTTTCCTTTGGACATTCCTCCATGCGGCTCTGACCCTGACTAGTAACTGACTTGTATCAGCTACATCATACTGAAAACAGATACCTCCCAACTGCTCTTCAATGGGTTTGACTTGGGTCCGCTTGAGCTGTCTGAGAGCAATGGATGGGGTATAAGCTACACAACCTCTCGGGCCCATCAACGGCACATTTGCAAAATCACCGCAGCTGAATATAACCTCATAAGGGGAATACCAAGGACATGTCCACGCAATCTTATTATCCTGGATGTCTGCAAGCTCTTTCTTCCATTCCCTTGCCTCTTGCCTCTTTAATTTGATGCGGCCAAAATCCCTCAAAGGATCAGGAAAGAGAGTGTGAAGCTCACATGCATACATATGTGTGATAATCCATACATAAAGCAGGTGTGTACAACATTTCAGAGTGCCTCCATTCTTTTTTTGACAAACTTCCAGTGTTAGGAGAGTATCAGCTAAGATGGCTGGAACGGGATTCAATCCCTGAGTCTCATACTGTGCAAACACATCCATGGCTGCATGATCCACCATGTTTGGCGCGAAAGGGAAAAGTACCAATCCATAAATGGTCAATGCCAGGGTCTTGTTAAAGTAATGCAAGCTTCCACGCCCAGCTAGCGCCTCCAGATGATCTTCTAGGAATGATTTTCTCAACCCTTGTATTGCCCCCCTCTTTTCAAGTTTCAACTGCTCGGGGTGCAAGCCGATAAGTTTGGCAATTTTCCTCTCATCAACATATCGTCCCCTGTAAGAATACACTCCGACATTATCATCGATGGGCAACCTTGTCATCCTCGTATACTCTTCTATGGTCGGCACTAGGTCAAGATTTGGCAACTCAAAGCAGTGAAGATCGGAACTCCAAAACTGTGCTAAGGCGCTTATCACTGGTGTCTTCACAGAGATATCCAATAAGTCCAATATCCGCCCATACATCTTGTCAAAATCTCTCCTCATTTCCTTGCTCATTGACTTAGTGATCTCAACCAATCTCTCTAAGTTGCTGTCTGTTGTGGTGATCCTGATGCTCTTCTTTGCCTGGGGTGCATTGCTAGTGTTGTCTTGATCTTCTACCATCCCTTGGTATTGATTGCTATCAAGTCTTTCCATTCTGAGAATCTAAAAGGAAACGGGAAAAAGGAAAAAGTGAGAATGACAAATATGGACAAATGCAACCTATCACATGCAGAACTATGAATGAACATGCAATGCTTTTTTCATTTTTTTTATTTATGATGTACATGAGATGATGCATGAAAGAATGAATGGGATGAGAATTTCTCCTTATATTTATCATTTCTTTTCTAGAAAAAAGAAAAAAAGAAAAAGAGAAAGAAAAAAGAAAGAAAAAAAAGAGAAAAAATGTCACAATAAATATGAATGGAATGAAATGTTATGTACATATATACATGCCTTATTACTAAATGTCACAGTAAATATGAATGGAAAGAGAAGGAAGAGACGTGCCCCTATGTGTCCTAACTTAGGTAAATCCTATGGCATTAGGGATACCTAAGGTTAAGGTCCTAAATTTGGTGGTTTGCTAGGGCAACTTTTGTGCACGGTTTTCAAGGTTGGGACTAAACTCTCACGGATGATGGTTCCCAGATTGCCCTTTATCTAATAGACAAGGACCCAGTTTCACAGATTTACCACAAGGAGGCATGGGACCCTCTGGATTGTGATTAATTTGTAAAACTGGTGACAATCTGAGTGACGAATCAACAAAAACCACGTGAGCATTAAGCCCCTCAATGGCAATTTGTTGAAACACCTTCTACTCCTCAGCGCGCACAGGCTCGGGTATAGAGCCAAAAAATATGTGAGGTTGGTGATGGTGTGGTGGGTGTAGGGGCACACAAACCTTTTCCTTCCCTCCCCATCTGCAAAACAAACCAAACAGCACAAATATATACAAGAATACAATCTCCTACCCTAGTGTTGAAGCAGAATATAATACAAAAGGATATTTACATAAAAGAAGAAAATTACTTACAACAATATATATGAAACAAAACGAAACAAAACAGAACAAAAAGGGTAAAATGAGTATAAAAGTTAAAAAATTTGCACAATTAATTATGATAGGCTCGACTCTCAAACATCCCCAGTGGAGTCGCCAGCTGTCGAAACCGGGGTCACGACGGGTCGGCGAAACGTATTGGAAAAATTGAGTTTCAATGGAGTCGCCACCAAAGTTTATTTTAAGGGAAAACATTTGGAAAAACCCTTTAAAAAAGAAAAATGGTCTTCAAAACCAGATTTGGGTTCGGGAGTCATTTATGTGTAGGGAAGGTATTAGCACCCTACAACATCCGTTTAAAAAAACGGTTACCTCTAATTAATTGTGCAAAACTTGTTAACTTTGAAAGTATTCGTTTTACCCCTTTCTTATGAAAATGAAAATTATTTGTTTTTTTATTTTTATTTTTCTTGTATTTTTTCTAATAAATAACCTAAGTTAAAAAGAATTGAATTTGGATTAAAAGAGGAAAAAACATTTTTTGTTATTTTGGCTTGACGGGTCCGGTTCCCGCTCCTACGTATCCCCAGGTGCAATGGAGAAATCAAAGCTACGTAGTTCTGAAAACGTGTTGTAAAAAAAAGATTGATTTTGTTGTTTTTTTTTGAGAAATTGATTTTAATTTTTGAAAATAAAAGAAATGAGGAAATTGTTTTTGGGAATGCTTTTAATTCAAAGAAAAAAAGAAATTTATTTTTTAGCAAAGTTGATGCTAGCAAATGGCTATACAACGAACCTTTGAGATTGTTTAGACGGAATTATTGATAGAAATGCTATTTAATAAACGTCATTTATTTTGAGGAGAAAAACATTTTTGAGAAAAAGATTTAAAATTCCGCATTATTGAGTTAGCAAATGGCTATACTCAATATTTTTCCCTTTTTTACGTTATTGATAGAAATGCTATTCAATTAACGTAATTTTTGAAAAGAATCATTTTTTGAAAATGAATTTGAAATTTCACGCATTATTGAGCTAGTAAATGACTATACTCAATATTTCCCTTTTTTACGTTATTGATAGAAGTGCTATTCAATTAACGTAAAATTTTTAGAAAATTATTTTTTGGAAGAGATTTGAGATTAAGCGCATTATTGAGCTAGTAAATGACTATACTCGATATTTTTCCTTTTTTACGTTATTGATAGAAATGCTATTCAATTAACGTAATTTTTGAAAAGAAATTGTTTTTGGAAGAGATTTAAGATTAAGCGCATTATTGAGCTAGTAAATGACTATACTCAATATTTTTCTTTTTTACGTTATTGATAGAAATGCTATTCAATTAACGTAATTTTTGAAAAGAAATTATTATTTTTTGGAAGAGATTATTTTCAGGAAAACACATAACTGAGCTAGTAAATGACTATACTCAATTACTTTGCTTTTCTTAAAAAAAATACGTTAAAGGATAGAAATGTTATTCCATTAACGTGATCGGTTATTTTTTAGAAAAAAATATTATTTTATTTTTATTTTGTTAAAAAAGAGTAAATTAAACTAACCGCATTTACACGTGTCCTAAGTCATAAACGAGTACTATTTACAACAGCGGCTAAAATTCACGGCAGACAAATATTCATAATTATTTAAAGCAGACCAAATAAAAGAAATAAATATTTACAAATAAATACAAGATGGTGGGTCAAAAGAAAATGAGATGAATAATAACACAGAAAATTAACAAAATTACACACGACGAAATAAAATTGGGCCTCAGATTGCATCATTGGCCCCACACACAACATAAAAAATCCTAATTACTATTTATTTACTAATTAAATTCTACCATTATTTATTATTATTATCTTTTCTTTTTATTTTGTTTTTATTATTATTATTATTTTTAATGGGCTGGGCTGGGCGAGAAGCCCAGCCTTGGTACCAGATTTTTTAGAAAAACATAACACAAAATAAAAGAAAGAAAAGGAGGAGAAAAAAAAGGGGGGGGAGTGGGCCGGTTCACTTTTAGAGAAGCTAGAAGCTTCTCACACTTTCACTCCCTCATTCTCTCACTCTCTCATTTACTCTTTCATCTCACTCTTTTAGGGTTAGGTTAAAAAAGGGAGAAGGAAAGGGCAAGGAGAAGGGGGGCGGCCTCCCCCTTGCATGCCCAGGGAGACGGCTGCAAACACTGCCGTCGATGCAGCGGCGGCGCATGAGGGGCTCGGGAAAGCCGCGGACAGCGGCGGAGAGGCTGGGAGGGCCGCGCAGCGGCGGCGCGGAGGGAGTGGAGCGAGCGGTGGCCCGCGGCCGTTTCAAACGGCGGTGGTGGCGCGAGGAAGAGGCCGCGCGAGGGAGAGGGAAGAAGGGGCAGCCGCCCCTTTCGCACGGCCACGGAGAGCGCGACTACGGCTGCTGGAGGACGTGCGGCGGCGGCGGAGGGCGGACGCGCGCGCATTGGCGGCAGCGCGGAGGCGGAGTGGTGGAGAAGGACATCAGCCGCTTGGAGCGGTGGACGGAGGGGCTTCTGCAGGGGAAGCCGCACACGACAGCGGCGGCAGCGGCGGAGGATACGGCTGCGCACGGCGGCCTGAAGTGCTCTCGACAGAGAGTTGCGGCGTTGATGGTTACCGGCGGTGGTGAACAGCCGCGGGGATGGTGAACGGCGTAGGGAGAGAAAATGGAGGCTACAGCCGCGGTGGTGGCTTGGTGATCGGCGGCCAGGCGCGGCGGCGCGACCAGCCAAGGAAGCTGCAGGTACAGCAGTCCCTCCCTCCTCTCTCGTTCCTTTGTTTCCCTTTCTGGTTTGGTTTTCCATTCTACTGTCAAGGTTTTTTTCTTCTACTGACACTTTTTCACAACGTTTGATTTTTTAGCTCTCCTTCTCACATGATAAGGAAAAGGAACAATGGACTTGGACCTCTCCAGGAGGCCACGGTGGCTGGGAGGTGGGTGGCAACCGCTACTCAAAAGGGGAGAGAAGACGGTTCTACCCCTTTTTCATTCTTTGTTTATTTTATCCCATTTTGATATAGAACCTGTACATTGGACTGTATTATGGGACTTTATATTTTTGGATTTGAACTGGTATAATTGAGCATGAGGATTCTATTTCTGTCTGATTCTATTATTACACACACAACACTTTCAGACTGAAAACTTAGAAAAGGTAGGAATTGAAGTTGTAGTAAAAAAACAACAAGTAGAAACTGATACCAATATGTGATTTCTCTGCTTGCTTTACAGTTCCTATTCCTTGACAATTGCAAATCCTCCTCCTTGTTTGGATTCACTGTTGTAGTTCTCTGTTTTTTTTTTCACTCAAATTTTTTTATCCTCTCTGTTTACTCTCAACTCCTAATGAGAATAAATGCGATCCTCACTAGGAACGATTTAGGTGGAGAATTGTTTCTTCTCTTTGTATATCCCTGTGTGCGGAGAGAAAGAGAGGACCCCCTCGGTTTTGATTCAAGCTTATTTATAGCTGAAAAAAAAAAATTAATCCCACCGCCCATATGATGATGAATTGAGCTCCTCGAGGTTGCAAGTTGGAAGCTGCAGCGCCTACCTGCTTCTGTGTTGCTGAATTCTTACCTTGCACGTTTTCTATTTCACAGTCTTTTTTCTCTCTTTTATTTTTTTTTAAGTTAATCTAGTAAAATAAAAAAGGGGAAAAAATCTGATGGGTGGAAAAAGTAGAAGAGAAGAGAAAAAAAAAGATTAGAAAAGGGTCCCAAGAACGCATTGGCCAGCAACTCAAATGGCCCAACAAAAAATTTTACTCAGTTTTTTTCTTCTTTTTTCTTCTATTTTTTTAAGAGATTTAAACGGGCCCAAGAGAAAAGGAAACACCAGGGCCAAGAATGCATCAGGTCCAACAAATAATCCTTTATTTAAAAGAAAATGATTTTAAACAGACCCAACAAAAAATGTCACTGGGTCCGAAAATACCCTTGGCCCAATTAAATAATAAACTCTGGATCTACGAAAGAAAGGAGTTTAGGCCCAATGAAAATAAAAAACTCTGGATTTTCGAAAGAAAAGGAGTTCAGGCCCAGAGTAAAAAAAAAAAAAAGGGAAAGAGAAAAAGAAAGGCCCGTTGGCCCAGACGTTTTTTTGGAAAAACTTGATTAATTAATTAATTAATTATTTTAATATTTAACTAATTAATTAACTCAAATTGTTTTTTTGTTTTTTTCTTTTTAATTTTAACGTAGTATAAAGAAAATATCGTCTATACATGTGTGAAGAAATATAAAGAGAGGCGACGAGGAGAAATGAACTCCCGGACGAAATTGGGTGCTGACATGGGGTTTATATTGTTATTCACATAATAACATGTGTCAAGTAGTGACATATAATTAGTGACTATGATGAACGTTCTACACATCCGTAATTAGCAGAGTTAATAGGAACTAAAAAACAATTTAAATCTTTCATAAAGATGGAAAAAAAAAGAGAAAAGTTTTCAAGGAACAAAAATAAAAACTTGAGTTTTTTTTTGACAAAAAAAATTTGAGTATTTTATAGAGATAAAATAATTATTTTACTCCATTTATCAACTTTCTTTATCGCTCAAGTTTTAAAAGCAACCCTAGATGCGGCCAGGGGCGGACCTTTTATATGATAAGTGGGAGCCACGGCTCCCCAAACTTTCCTCAATTTTTTTTTCTATATATACTCATGTATATTTTAATATTATATATATTATTATATGTATTAATATTAGAAAGTTTAAAAGTTTAAATCCATCTCCTTGTTAATTTGCTCCCACACCCAGCCTCCCCAATCTCTCGTCTTCACTCTTTTATAGTCTCGTTTTTTACTTTACAACATTGGTATACTATAAAATGAGGTTTATGACTATTAATTTAATAGTTGAGAAACCTTAAATGCATTTATTTATAAAATACTTTAACAAATTTAATTATGATAAATAGAAGAATGCAATTGAACCAAGTTAACAATTTAAATTTAAAGTTGAGAAAATTGACATGTTTTCTTCATTTTAAAAGTTTTGAATTTATATCCTCATGAATTGAAATACAAACACAAATAAATAGAAGAATGCAATTGAACCATAGTGTTATCAGTGTGTTTTAAAAAACTAAGGTTCTAATCAATTTTTATAGTGTTGCCTATTTAATTATAGTGATATATTGGTATGAGTGTTTTGCATTGTAATAATTGTGAAGATAATTTTTCGCTTATCTATATAGTTGAGAGGTGATAATTTATATTATAAAAATTATGATAAAGAGAAAAAGAATTGATTTTTTTTTTCAAGAGGAAGACTTGTGAGAAAGATTAAAAAAAATGCAACTTCTACTCCAACTGAACTTGAGAAATTTCCCGAGAATCCAAGAATTGAAGAAAATGAGAAACAACTCTTAGAGGTTCCTAGAGTCACATATAATGAATTCGAAATTCTTTGAAATGTGTTTCGGAAAAGTGCCCTTAAATTTGGCAATACCCACCTAATCAAATGGATGAGGTACGAAGGACTCATCTAAAATGGAGTCCGTATCAAATACATCTAAAAAATTATCTTTTTTTATATAAGCCTAGAATTAAAAATATCCTTTAACTAGTAAAGATGATCATCCAAGAAGATTTCAATAAAGAAATCTTGGACTCCATTTAATGATAGCCTAGAATTAATCTAGAAAATAATCTTCAACTACTTTGGTTTGCTTCATGTCAGTTAACCTTTGACATTTAATGATAGTCTTTTAGGAGATGACTAGTGAATGATAGTCATTTTTCTTAGATCTCGTTATCATGCGTGTTTGTTTTGAGTAGAGAAAATGAGAAATTCTATTTTTTTTAATTATAAAAAAGATAATTTATATATAACAAACTTAACTTGGCACCCCCAAATTTTTTATCCAAGTTCCGCTACCGGATGCGGCTCCATCAAGATTAAGCACTTCAATACTAAAATCCAAAAGATAATTAACATATATAATTGTAAACTAATTTACAAATTTGAATAGGAAAAAAAAACATAAAGAAAGAAAGCTGGTAACTTTGTGTTAGAATCACTTTTTATTTCATTTGCCTTACGTTCCACTCCAATTAGGTCCACCATGATGTTGCACTAAGGCCCCGAGAACGAGAAGTGCTTTATTTTTGTGATCAAATTAAGCTTAAAACCTCAAACCTCAAACAAATCAAAATGCGTTTGGTTCTAGGAATCCTTTTTGGTTTAACTTTCAACGTCATGATTCCATAAATAACTAATGATTAAGAGAGTTTGATTGTGTTTTCTTCGTCCCTTTAACTTTCTTGGTGATTAGATTAGATAACCCTTGTCGCTGTACCGTACGGTAATAACAAAGCATGTGAAATTAACAGAGGGATGCGTGAAGGGTAATTAACGGTTCCACTCAGAATCTCTGATTAACAACACACGTTAATGGGTAAACCACCACTTTAGTCTCAGAATCTCTGATTAACAACACACGTTTATGAGTAAACCACTACTTTAGTCTCAGAAAGTGTGGTCAACTATTATTTTAATCCATAAATTGAAAAAACTGTCAATTTAGTTCTTGAAAGTGTAAAATGTCGGTCACATTAGTCATTTTATTATTTTGCGTTAGTTAACAAAATGTGAAACAGAAGGACTAATCTGACCGATGTTTTACACTTTTAGTGACTAAATTGACAGTTTTTTCAATTTATAGACTAAATTGACAGTTGACCACACTTTTAGAACTAAAGTAGTAGTTTACTCCACATTTATGTATTCATGGGAACCACCTACGAAAAATAAAAGCCTCATGTCTCAACAATTTATCACAGGAAAAGTGTATATTTAGTATTTTATTTATTTATTTATTTATTTATTTATTTATTTTATGGTAACCTTTAACAAAGGAAAAGTGTATCTTTAGCACTTTATTAATAAGTAACATGTATATGTGGTTTCGCATAAATATACCGTTGGGTATATAAGGTATTTGAATCCTTCATTAAATAATTAACAATTCATGATCAATTCAATCTTTTGCAGATCGAATTCATTTATTAACTACTAGTATTATGGCTCACTTAAAAGTCACACATTTTTTTTTGGGGGCATTTCAGCTTGTTTTCCTGCACACGGCACTTCTTCATGAATGCTCTTCAAATTTTTTTATATTGAGTGAAATTTTAATATTTTTTATATTAATTTTCATTTTATAATATCAATAAATAATTAAATATTTTTCATTATATCCTGAATAATATGAGGGAGAAATTTAAAAGAGGTTAGAAATTAATTACAATAGAAAATTAGTTAATATTTTTATAAAAATTAAAATATTAATTATATTTATTGATTTATGAACAGAACAATAAATAATAATTAAATTGAAACAGAGGGAATAATAAATCAACAATTCAAAGAATTTGATATAATTAGTATTTTAACTTATACAATATATGAGTAGCATTTCATTTTGAATCTTGTAAAAGAAATTTCATATAAAAATATTATTATATTTTTTTAAAAAATTCAAAATTTAAATAAAAATACAAAGAATAGTAACAAGTTTTTTTAATTTATTATTTAATTTGATTGCTTCATTTTATAATTTAAAATAGAATAGAAAAGACCACATGCATATTACAAAAAACATCTTTCAATGCAATGTTTTTAAAATTTTTTCTCTGACTGCCAAAATTACCTCGATTCAAAATTAAATACTATTCAATTTTTTTACTTTAACCAACTCTTGAAAACTACTACAAATATTCATTGATTAATTATGAAGGGTAAAAATATAAAAAAACTAATAAATGCTTTTAAAATCTTGTAGATGGTCTTATAAAAAGGATCAAAACAAAAACTTTAAAATTGTCATATAAAAAGGACCGGAGAGTATTATTTTTTTTATAAAATAATAAAATTAATTATTTTAACTATTTTTATTGTTATATGTAATTTAATTAAATGTGTCTTAAAGTAAGGAACACATGACCTACTCCCTCTGGTATTGAATATAAGCAAAAAAAAAAAAATTCACACTAATTAAGAAAGTTAGTACAACCTCATTTAATTTTTTTGTTGTCATCTAAACTTAATTGCATTGCCTAAATTTCCCTTCATGAAATACTTCAACTTTATTGAAACTTTTTTCAAGTGAAAACATTCTCTCTCCATTGGTATATGGTTCATTAAATAGAATCATTGAAAAATAAAACCTGAATTAAATAAATGTCATTTTAGGATTATCTCATTAAATAAGATGAAATTAATTGAGAATTACTTATATTTTGGTCCACCATATGTGGACTTTTTTTGTTTACGTATGATTTTGGGTGAAGTTTTATTTATATTTTTCTCAATTATACGTTCCACTATTGAGGAAAGATAATATAAAATAGATAAGAGGTATAATAGAAACTTTAAAAATAAATTTTTATAACAAATAAATAGGAACAAATGTAGTACTGCATGAAAATTTAAAAGTTTTTATTACAATTATATCATACAATATATTTGAGTACAAATGAACTTTTTTTTTGTTATGCTTGGGTTTACCTTTGCAAACTTGAGTTTTTGTTGTTAATCACATGTATCCTCTATTATAATGGACAGTCCTACTCAACGCTTGGTTACAATTAAAACACTTAATTCATCCCTTTTTAAGAGTGTGTTTAGTGAGGATCGAAGAACTCATGAACTCTTCCTACAATTTTAGTTTGTGTAACCAAACGAGTTGCAACCATTTGGTATTTAGCAAACTTGAGTTACAAAATTGATTTTGTTTAAACATGGTTTGAAGCCTGGTTTTGAAAATTGGACTGTTTGGTCCTATTGGGAACCGCGCTGGTGATCATACATTTAACTCAAAAAAGCTGATACTTTTCCAAACCGGTGAGAATCAATGAAAATAAGTTGAAAACTAGTGTAAAAAATATTGTCTGAATTCGTCTTTTTTAAAAAAATCCAATTTTTTTAAAACTTTCTATTAGTACAAAATTTTAAAATAAATAAAAACATATATTTAAGAATTACACATAGATATATATTATTTTATCAATTATTATTAAATTTTAGTCTTATAAAACTTATAATAAAATTATTTATACCAATTTATAATTTTATATATCTTAATTTTTTATAATTTTATGTTATTTTATCATCTAAAATGTTATATAATATTAAAAAATATATATTTAATTTATATCGACGTGACCATAATTTATCCGCGGTTGGACGATTGAACCGTGAACCAATGCGTCTATCAATTTAATTACCGGTCCGATTTATAAAACATTGATTCAAAGTGATACGATTTATGTTTGGAAATTTTCTCTTAATATGTTTTATATTAAAAATCTTATATACTTAATGAAAAATCTACAATTTATCGCGTTGAGTTAAATGTGAGTTTATATATAAAATCATTTTTAATTCAAAATATCTAAATATATGTTCTCAACCATGTTTATATTTTCAAGTGTGATTTTGAGTATTTTCAACACCTGTCCAAGCATGTTAGTAATATGGAACCAAAACAATTAAGTGTGTGTCCGATTTGGCGTTGAAATTGATCAAACTCAAGTTTTGATTTTTCAATATAATTATTTTTAAGATTGAAAATGTGAGTTTACCTCGTTTCAACACTAAATCAAACATGCTCCAGGTGTATGTTTGGTTTGATGTTCAAAACTTGTCAAAGTCATGTATGGATTACTCAACGCAACTATTTCTAGTGTTAGAAATGTGAATTTATCCCAAACATGTTCTAAATGTGCATTTAATTTTTATCAAAATCAAATTTTAAACTTGGATCCACAATTAAAACATGGACCGGTTTAAAAACCAAACACCCCATAAAATTCCATATTGTTCACTCTTTATTTTAAAAAAAAAAATTGCATGTCAAATTAAGTATCAAACATTTTACAGAGGCAAATCTACTTGTAGATCTTGCTGAAATGTCAAGTCATTTTCCCACCGTGATACAAAACATTAGTAAATTATTATCTTGAGAAAGGAAATAAAAGACAATTGAAAAAAAAAGGAAAATACGCACACAAGTTGGATATGCACTTTGCTGCTACTAATATTTAAAAATGCTGTTATAAATGTGTCTTCTTTTCCTTGTTTCCATTTAGCAAAACGAAGTGAACTCCTGCTTTGTTTTTGGTAAGAGACAGCCAACCGATTCCATCTTTAACATGCGCACACAAAATTCAGTCGCTCAGAGATTCATAACTGTGAGTCACATGTGAGTTATTGCGTTTCCACTATTTAGCACGAGTATCATAAATTCTAATACAATAATGATTTCTTAAACCTCAAGGTTAACTAAACTTGTCTTTATCATTTTTCCATATGTCTATAGGAAAAAACATAGCCCACTGTTTTTCCTTCATCTGATTTGTTTGTTTTTTATTTCCACATGCCAATTTAAATTAAATTTATAAGATATTTATTTTTTTATAATAACTATTACTATTATTTTTGTGCTTTGCAGGGTTTACAGTAACAGACTGGTAGATAGAAATAGAATAGATATCATAGGAGCAAACAACCAAACAAAAGCATCATCTTCTTGGACTACCTCTCAACTTCCAACCAGGTAACCGTAGTAAACTTTTAACCCTGGTTTCACAAAACCATAGTTCATTCTTTTGCACTTTGTTGTTGCGGTTACAACTTAGAACTTTGGAGTTAGAGAGTGCAAGCGGCATTGTTTGCTTCTCTTTTTCTCTCTCAAGTTTCAACCTTTTTCTCGTTCTGTAACCTTCACTTAGGTGCAAGGAAGAAAAAACCTTTCTTTTTTTGTTCTCATTTGTAGAACATGCTAAACCTCGGCGTTATGCTTTTGATTACCTGAGTTGTCCGTTCACCTGTTTTAGCATCCTTTGTTGCTGCTTCAGTCATGTTCTCGTGTTCCTGTTCCCCCTTTGGCCCTTTGTTTAGATGTTGTGTATACTGGCGTGAATCTCATTTTAGGTTCCTCTCTTCCTGATTTTCTGAGCGGGTTTTCTGGAACCCCTTGGTGAAACTCGTGAGATCTGAGTTTGGTGTTTGTTGTGTAGGCCTTTATTTAAGGCTTTGGGTTTGTGTTCCTTCTATAGAAAGTTGAGATTTTTCTTGGTTTTGCCTTGTGGGGTTGGGTTTTGTTTTGTTTTAGAGATGAAGATTGAGATGGGGTTAGGAGGAGGTGGGGGGTTGTGGAATGAAGATGAAAAGGCCATGGTAGTGGAGGTTCTTGGCGCTACAGCTTTTGATTACTTGATTGCTAACTCTGTCTCGAATGAGAATCTGTTAATGGCAATTGGAAGTGGTGAGAATCTGCAGAACAAGCTTTCGGATCTCGTGGAGCGCCCCAACGTGTCCAACTTCAGCTGGAACTATGCAATCTTCTGGCAAATTTCACAGTCCAAATATGGGGATTGGGTTCTGGGCTGGGGAGATGGGTGTTGCAGGGAGCCAAGGGAAGAAGAAGAAGGTGGAGTCAGAGGGGTTCTCAGCCTTAACCTTGATGATGAAAAGCAACAGAGGATGAGGAAGAAGGTGCTGCAGAAGCTGCACACAACATTTGGGGGTTCAGATGAGGACAATTATGCTTTTGGACTGGACCGAGTCACAGACACAGAAATGTTCTTTCTTGCTTCCATGTACTTCTCTTTTCCTCCTGGCCATGGTGGACCAGGTAAGTGCTTTGCATCAGGTAAGCACTTGTGGCTTTCTGATGCTTTGAAACCTACTTCTGATGATTACTGTGTGAGGTCTTTCTTGGCCAAATCTGCTGGAATTCAGACTATTGTTTTAGTCCCTACTGATATTGGTGTGGTGGAGATGGGTTCTGTCAGAACAGTGGAGGAGAGCTTTAAATTGTTGAAGGTTGTTAAATCTGTGTTCTCAGCACATTCATCATTTCACAGGTCTAATGAGAACGCCCCTTTTTCTAGTTTGGCAATTGGGGATAATAATAGTAATAGTAATAGTAATAGTACAAATAACCATAATTACCATAATAGAGTAGAGGGAACTGGAGTTCCAAAGATTTTTGGGCAGGATTTGAATCCTGTGACCCCTTTTAGGGAGAAACTTGCTATCAGGAAAATGGAGGAGAGGCCATGGGGAGGAGGTCATCCTAATGGGAAGAGCATTGGCATTCCAAATGGTATTCATGGTTCTAGTTGGGGAGCTACTCAAGTTGTGAGGCAGCCTGAACTTTTTGCTCCTAGGCCCACCACAAGCAATGTGCCTGAGCTAGCCAATGGTGCAAGGCGTGATTTCCTACTTAACAACTATCAACAACAGCGGCAGATGCAGCATATGCAAATTGATTTCTCAGGAGCCACATCAAGGCCTTCTGTGAGATCAATCATTCCTGAACCTGAGCTTTCTGAAGTTGAAGGCACATGTAAGGAGGAGAGACCAAGTGCCACTGATGATAGAAGGCCAAGGAAACGGGGCAGAAAGCCAGCTAATGGAAGGGAGGAACCCCTCAATCATGTGGAGGCTGAGAGGCAAAGGCGTGAGAAGCTGAACCAGCGTTTCTATGCCTTAAGATCTGTTGTGCCAAATATCTCCAAGATGGACAAGGCATCTCTGTTGGGAGATGCTATTTCTTACATCAATGAGCTTCAGGTAAAACTCAGGATGCTGGAGTCTGAAAGAGAGAGATTTGGAAGCACCTCTAGAGATGGATCAGCATTGCAGGCCAACTCAGGAGCAGAAAACCATCAGCATAGAGCTCCTCCTGATGTGGATATTCAAGCTTCACAAGATGGTGTCATTGTAAAGGTGAGCTGTCCCATTGATGTTCACCCTATTGGAAAAGCCATCCAAGCTTTCAAAGAGGTAGAGGTCAATGTTTTAGAGTCAAAACTCACTGCTGCAAATGATACTGTAATGCACACATTTGTAATCAAATCCCAGGGACCTGAGCAGCTGACAAAGGAGAAGTTGATTGCAGCATTTTCCCCAGAATCCAACTCCTTAAAGCCATTACCATCTGTTGGGTAGGCAGGGAATGGCAATTGACATAGTCCATAGGTATGATACATAAAGAAGAACTAAAAGTCTATATCTTTCTCAGAAGTTTTGTTATACAAAAGAGGTTCTAAAAGCAAGGCAGTGTTATCTAGAGAAGTAGAATAATAGCTCCTATTAACTGTGTAGGGCAGCCAATTTATGTTTTGTCTATAGTATACAAAGTTATATCATAAAAAGTATTATTCCTACCAGATCAATTGTTTTGTTTAGTTTAACCAATCTACCATTCTACCTTGGTCATAGGTTTTCTTCTTTTCTTTCTTGTATTCTATCAAGTTCTGTGTATAACAGCAACACATTAGTCATTTGTATGCTGGTTTTGTCATTTGTCTCATTTCTAGGGATAAAGATATCCTCTCTCTCTCTTTTTTGGAATATTATGCCTCATAGGGTAATTTCAGATTTGTAATCTTTTCTTATATTCAACAATATCTTCTATTTCCTACCATTAAATGCATGTTTCTTGTAAAAATTCATAAAAAATACTAAGGCGAGTTTCCTTCTTTTAGCCTTTAATTTTTATATCTATATGCAACTGATTGAACCAGGGCATTTTTTTTTTCCTATTCTTTCTGCTTGCATTTGGGACTTGTTTGTGTTGTTCAGAATTAAGATATAAAATTTTTTAAAAAAGGGGGCCAGCAAACTTTTGCATAGTAGATTCTTGGTCTTAATATGATCAACTGCAGTAACTGTAAATGGATTCTGAGGTACTAGTTGCACATGAAAAGGAGGAAAAGTGGGTTCTGCTTCTGCCTTTAAACTGTAGACAATTCCTTTGGTATTTGATTTTTTCTTAACATGCTATAATGAGTCTGAGTTTGAGGTATCTCTAACTCATGCAGAAAAGTACCTAACCTGAGCAGAGAGAGGTAAGGTTGAAATGATAGAAGAAAATGAAAAGAAAACACACAACACAAGTTCCATGGTGCAAAATTAAATAAAGAGAAGCACCATTGTGCAAATTTTTCACAAATATTCCGTGGTCCTGTAGTGTACAAGCATCATGTGACTCGTGTCCCTTTTTTTAATTAATTTGTGAATTATTAAACGTTCACGTGCTGAGTTTCTTTTCATCCAATGAGTTTTGCGACGACGAGGAACATGTGGTGCACGTGTTTCCTTATAGAAACAAATGAAAGTTAGGACTTTGGGAAAACAAATAAAATAAAAAGAAACAAGAATAAAATATAAAAAGAAAAGAAAAAGAAGAAAACGATTTGTGAAAGAAAGTGTGTGAGTAAAGTAACCTGACATAGGCTATCGTAGCTATTGATAGAAACCCCAACAAGGTCGTGTCAAATTTACATGTGGACTTCTTTCGTCTAATTACTTGCCATCGTTGGATGATATAAAAATAAAATCACCCTCTAATATTTGTATTTCTATCTTTTATTATTATTGGTTAATGACCATGATTGGTTGGTAGAATTTGAACATGGAATAGTACTAGCCTCAAAGTCTCAAATCAAATACCACTTCTAAAATTGTAAAGCAATAATCATTGTTAATATTATTAGTGTGCAACAGCACAATTCATGTTGTAATTAAAGCCTAATGTAATAAAATTTCTAATTTGATTTTATCACAAAATATGGATCCTAAAAGTTTTCAATATGGATAATAATATCCAGCTTTGGGATGACGAATTTCTAAAGACGTGTTTTGGGAATTAAGAGAGAGGGAAAGAAAAATAAACAAAAGAAAAAATAAATAAATGGAAATGGAAATAGGAATTAGGAATTAGGAAGAAAGATGACGAGAAATTATTTGTTTTTCTTTCTGAATGAGTAAAATTTAAAGTTTTGTGGTGCATAAATAATTAAATATGATAAGGAAGAATAGGAGCAAAAAGGCACAAAAAGAAGCGATTATAAATTAGTCACGGAAAAAAAAAAAATGGTATCCTCAAATAGGGATAGAGACGGTAACTGAGCTCAATGAAAGATACTTGTAATAGACTAATAGGTAGATAAAAACTCGTAAAGCCGGTAAGAGCGTGGGTTACGAATAATAACATATATTTTTTCATGTGGACGGGTGTGGGTATGGGCATTATGATACCCAATCCGCCCCACACCCGCATTTATATATATATATATACATATATATATATATATTAATTTCTTAAAATAATTTTTATAATTATACATATTTTTAAAATTGATATATAATATTACAGATTAAAAATAAATTTTTAAAATTACCTATTTGTGTTTTTTTTTACTTTATATATGACTAATTAGTGTTAATAATTTTTTTTTGTAGATGTTGAAGGATGCTAACACATGATATCCAAGTTTATAAAATAGTGTGATGTGAAAATATACTATAATATTTAATAAAATTTTGAACATTAAATCATGTGTTGTGTTTTATAATATTAACATATTGTGTTCGATTTAATTAAATTGTTCTGTCATTAATATTTAATAATTATGTTTGGATGATTATGAAGTAATTTTTCAATTGAATTATAATTTTCTTTAATTAATATTTTTTTATTGAGTTATTAATTTTTCACTTAACTAAATTGCGGGTAACGAGCACAAGTGTGAGCATATAGGTGTCCAGCGGGTACGAAGATGAACATTAAAATTGTTGCCCACGTGGATACATGCACGTTTTTTTTAACGTGGTTATGGGAATGGACACTATAATACCATGCCCAAAGATACATATTACATCCTTATATATCCTCAAACATTGCTTACTGTGTGAACGAGAAAAACAATGTAAAAACTGAAAAATGTAATCAATAGTTGGCTCGAGATCATTAGTTAAGTTGGAACAACCCTTACCATCTGATCCATATGTTCGATGGTGGCCAAGAGCAATTGAGCAAACATAGAACATCATTTTTTTTCCCTGATATTCAGTCCAGTGAGTTGATTTTAACACCCCATTTTACTATTCACTCCCATCCCCATGCTTTACGATTTTTTCCCCAAACTACCAGGGCCGGCCCAACACATGTTGAGGCCTAAAACAAAATTTTGAGATGGGCATTTTTTAAAAAATTATTAAAATCATTATATTTTTATTGAAATATTTTCTTTTAAATTTTTTAGATATAAAATTACTTATTAAATTATTATTATGTATAATTAACTTTTATATTAGTATTTTGGTGATTTAGATATATTATAATATTTATTATATTATATAATAGAAAAATATGTATTATAATTAACTAGGATAAACATGATAAGAAAAATCAACTAATAAAATAAATAAAATAATTATTAATTATGAGAAAAAGTTATAGTAAGATGAGGCCTATTATTTTAATCAAAGAATTTTATTAAGAGTTTAATCACTATACATTAAATTTTACATTGTCATCCAATGATGTGTTACTACATCATTTAATGAGTAAGACACCTTATGTATTATTAGCTCATTAATTGATGTGCCAACACATCATTGAATGACAGTGTAAAACTTTTTTGCACTGTCAATGTATATACATAAAATCTTATATTTATATAAATTTTAAATATAAATATAATTAATATAAATATAAAATTATGAGACCTATGTAATATTGGGGGCCTAAAGCCATTGCTTTAGCAGCTTGGCCCTTGGGCCGGCCCTATAAACTACCGTAACCTCTCTCCCACCCCACCCTCTGCCACATCCACCACTACTTCACTCATCTTTTTTTTCCTTCTCTCATAAATGTTCGGATTTGAATATTTTTAATTTATTTTCAGTTTTAGAAACATGTTTTTTCCCGTCTCTAAACCTTTTGAAGAAGAAATTATTTTTTAATTTTAGAGATTAATTCGTCTCTGACAAGTTTAGAGACAAATTTTAAAGACAATATTTTTTTTCCATCTCTAAAAAATAAAAATTTATTAAAAAAATTACACTTTCAAAAATCATATTTTTATTATTTGACTTTCAAAAATTAGTTTCCGAAATTTTCCAAAAAAATAATTTTAAACAAAATATAGGATATTTTTGAAAAATCACTTTTTAAGAGGAGTGCAAAAAGCAATTCCCTTCATTTCACGTTTCATGTCCAACACTCTTTTATACCCTTTTATTTCACTTTTGGTGAAAATCCTTTATTCGTATTGGTTAGGGGGTGAACATCGATCTTGTGTTCACAGAATATTATTGCCCTTAAGAGGTAACGAAGGGCAGGTCCATTACAAGGGTGTGATGTGGGGATTCGTTCGTCTTATAAAACATATATATTATGGGTCAAGGAACATGAATGCATGCCGCCATGTGGTGTGGTGATCAAGCTAATCAATCCATACCCACAAATGTGTCTTTTCTTGTATTGCTTTTGTGGTTGAATGTATATCCACATTATATTTAAAGCCAAAAAGGCAAATTGTGGGATCTATTAAGAAAAATATCGATTGAGAATTAATTTTCCAACTTGGTACGATCGAATGGACACATGTTTTCAAAAGAGGTGGAAATATATATCCAAGACAAAAAAAAAGAGAGAGAGAGGGAGAGAGAAACTGCGATGTAATGAATGATGTGCTATAAAAGAAAAAAAAAATGAAAAATGAGTTACAACAGAAATTAGGTGTATTATAATAACTGCTTTTTAAATAATATACCTATTTGTATATCCATCATGTTTGTACATTTTTTTCTATTTGATAATAATTGATTTTATGTTATAATTTTTACATTTATTCTAATTTTGTTATCTCACATACACATGTAAGATAAATTGGGCGAAAATGATATGCAGTAAGCATTATATCCTTACCTGACATTGATTTTGAAAATAATTTGAGCCACATACATATTACCATTTGTAATACCAGATTTTTCTTTTTGTTACAAAAAGTCCAAATAACATATTGGGCCACATACATTTTGGTGGTTACTGTGAGTACATGTCTGTCACTAGTACTACTCACTAGTGTTGAGACTAGAATTCAATTGGATCATATATAACGCAAGGTACAAAGTACGAGTCAAATATAGAGTAATCCCACACGTGATTCCCATTTGTCATTAATTTAAGGGCTAATGCGCATCAGTGGCGCATGGCGGCAAGCACTAAATTAAAGCAAGTAATTTGGGTAATTTGCAAACTCTTGAGGTAATTAAATGAAATCAATTTAGGTTATACTCACTCTCAACCTCCGTTATTATAAGACCATTTTAACCGTTAAATTTGGTTAATACATTGGATTTTTTTTAAAAAAATTTATAAACATTCCAAATATACCTTTATTTAAATGTCACTATATTTTAGGGACATTAATTGTGATATGGTGAAAGACTCTAAAAGTCAAATTCTAATGGTGTAGTTGAACATGTAGTTAAAACTCCATTAACTATTCACACTAATCAATATATGGGGAATTAAAAAGAGTTAAACATTAATGAAGGGCAAATATGGAAAAAATGATTAATTTATCTAAAAATCTGTAAATGGTCTTGTATCAAGGGATACTCAATTCTTCTAGAATGGGTATTATAAATAGAGATGGAGGGAGTAGTTTATTTTTAAAGAAAAAAAAACCAAGTATCCTCCTCCATGGAGGCAATTGGTGGGGTTAGCTCTTCAAACGAGTATTTTTTTTCCGAAACTTTGTTCAAGGGGAATCAAACATAGACCACATGAATCAATCCCCGCGGGTTTAATAGCTAGGTATCTAGATCTAGATTAAATTGGGTGTGATTTAATAAACATTATCGCTATTGACTACGAAAAAATCATTATGAAAGTTTTTTTTGGTTACAGAAAAATTTAGGATGAGGGATGGTGCCCCAGTCCAAGGGACGGGAAAACTTCTGGGTTCTTTGAGCACTTACATAGGTACTTATATTTTACCTCACTCCAAGGGAACTAATGGGGATTCAAACCTGCACCTATCAAATACGATACCCCGTATTGCTCTACCGACTATTCCCTTGGGGGTTAAATCATTACGAAAGTGTGACTAAAAGAAATGAACATGCATGCATATATAATATATGTACTACATGCTGATTGAGGTTCACGTAGAAGATGATTTTGAAGATAAATAATACATACCCTATCAAATCAAATCTCTCGCGCCAAATAGTTTGAAACTCATTAAATACTACTATTAAAAGAAAAAAAATCATTTTAACCCCAAATTTCTTCAATGTTATCGATCTCTTTCCTTTAATTTGGACACGACACAAGTCAAGTCACAAACCACCAACTCCATTGTCTAGCACCCACGTGGTGGATAGCGACCGTCTAACTACTACTTTGTTCACCCTTCACGACATGCAAGCTTAAGAACAAAACCTGCTCTGCTCTTGCTCTAGTGTGCGTGAGAGAGTAAAAGTGGGAGTTGTAAATGCATGAGAAGGTGAATGATGACACCATTGCTATCAAAGTCTTAGAGGTTGGACTCATGCGATCTAGTTGGCGGAACTAAATAGTAAATCCTCTCACGAGATCGTTCTACTCTTCTTCTATTCTACAGTACTTTTCTTTTTTTAGTTTCTTCTTCTTTTTTTCATTATCACATGCATTTCTTTTTTATTTTATTCTATTTAAATTAATTGCGTACATTTACATAATCATAATAACTAAAAATTATTTTCTTAAATAATTTTTTTATTTTAATCTATTTCTTTATGTTTTATCTACGCGTAATAATCTTAGCTTTCGGCATCGAATCATTTCTCATTCATTTTTTTTTTGTCATTACTCTTACCGCTTCAGTTACAGTTAGCCCCACAACCTTTTTTTTTAGGTGTGTTTGTGAGTTTAAAAATGAGGGAAAGGAAAGGATTGGAAGGAGAAGGGAGGGGGAGATTTTTTTTTTTTTTTAGGTGTGTTTGTGAGTTTAGAAAGGAGGGAAAGGAAAGGATTGGAAGGAGAAGGGAGGGGGAGAAGAGAAGGGAAATACTTTGTAAAACACTTAAACTCACAAACACAAAGGGGGAAGGGCTTCCAATAAACCCTTCCCTTCCCTCCATTCTCCTCCAAAATTCAACTCACAAACATACCCTTAGGAAAATTCTATGGTATCGTCCGGTGAGAGAGGATTTTGGTACATTCTTTGATCATCCGATCAATTTCTCTCAACTTTTTAAAATGGTTTTAGTATTTTTACTATTACGGGACAATATTTTAACTATTAGAATTCATATTTTTAATTTTTGAAAAGACTTTCTAACCTCCTATAACCATTATCATGTACTTATTATTGTGTTATCCCATTTTTCACATTGTCATTTACAACACACATGTGTCTCATTTAAAATTTATTTTATGTCTTCAAAATAACTTAAGACAGAGTACATGACTTGTTCCTATGTAATTTTGACTTTTATATCCCCATTCAAAAAAAAAAATAACAAAAAAGTACCAAAACCCTCTCTCGCTAGAAGGTACCAAATTACAACCTTTTTTTTATTCTTTTTATTTCACTTTTATATTGCAATTAAGCATCAAGAAAATGTGGATGCAGCGGTAATTTTATTTTTATCCTAATTTTTTCACACCCTTATGTTAATTTATCTTACATTTTTCTTTCTTTTTTAATTTTTTTACAGGGAAGACAATGAAATTTAAATCTAGGCACCTTAATTTATTTTTATTTTCTGTCGCATCATAAATCATATTCATCACTTTATGTGAAAAAGATTTTTTATCCTTCTACGTCTTTAAACCAATTCATGCATCAAGAGTTTAACTTTTCTTAAAGGATTCATGGGGTTAATTAAGATGTAACCATATATGGAAGTTGTCACTGGTACTTGAATTTTTATTTTTATCTTTATAATCTATATTTGATAAAATTAATTGATAAATTACCTGAACAACAACTAATATATAAATGAAATTTGATAAACTACTTTTTTGAGTAAAAAGTGTTTGATATATAATTGGTTGCTTGAAATAATTGTTATAATATAAAATGATATATTTATGAAAAATTTAATTTTATTTAATAAATAAAAATAATTTTTTAATATTCATAATTTCAGATTTTTTAAATTTAGAATTTTTTATTAAACTATTCTTTAGTTTAAATTGTTTTATTTTGTAGACAAACATAGCCTAAGGCTACTTTTTCATTTAAATTAAGAGACATAAAAATAAATTTTATTGAAATTAAGCGTGACATAGAAAGAAAAATAATAAACTATATTATAAGTTCAAATGCTCCTTTTGAAAATCATTAAAAGTTATAAGTTACTAAAACAAACTTTATCAAAGATATATATCATTTGCTCAAATAAACTTTTAAACTAGTCAAGTATGTGATAAGTTAGTGTATTTGCCTTACAAAATATATACACTTAGGCTATGTTTCACAAAAATAGTTGATAATGTAGTTAAAAGCTAATTTTAAGCTGAAAAACTTAAAAATATAGGCTAATTTATTGAAATATAAATGTTTGATAAAACTAAGAGTTGAAGTTGCTAATAAATTTAAAATGATATAAAAGAGCATATTCATATAATATTTTTTTATGTAAATTCTAATTTTATTTGATAGATAAAAAATATTTTTGGATGATTATAATTTTAGTTTTTTTAATGAATTTAATGAATATACATTGTTGGTATAATTTTTTTTATATTACTATCCAATATATATTTATACATTATTTATTGGGTTTAAGAATGCACGAGAGGTGTTACACTAATTAAATAATATGACAATATATCATTTGTTGACAATATAAAATTTTTTTACACTAAAAAATTATAATAATTTAACTCTTTTCAAATATGAATTATCTTAATTACACTATTTTTTTTAGTTTTAGTTATTTTATTTTATAGACTGACATGGCCTAAGGCTATTTTTTTATTTCAAATTTAGTTTTTCCCCCATAAAGTACATTTAGTTTGGAAATGGTTTAAGAGGTATAAAAATGATATTTCATTAATATATTAATGGTTAAAATAGAAATTAAAATAATAAGATGTAAGCTTAAATGCTATTTAAAGTAGCTACTACAATAAGCTCCTCTATTAAGCACCTATAATTTGGAGCTTATAATTAAGCTAGTATTTGTCTTGCCAAATATACACACAAGTTACTAGTATAAGCTATTATATCAAATACTTATAATTTGATCAAATTAATTTATAAGTTAGTTAAATATCAGGAACGAAGTCAGAGTTGAAACTAAGGGGCAAATATTATAAATTTTATCAATTAATCATACCACCATAAATAATTTTTTTATTATTATAATAAAAATAATGATTATATATATTTTAACATAATAAAAAACTAAACCAAATATAAATATTGATTTAAGATAAATACCTATAGTGTAAATAATATTAAAAATTTGTTAATTATTTTAATTCTTATTCTCTTCTTTACTATTTATTTTAATTTTTAATAATATTTTTATAATAAAGATTTTTAAAAAAGTGTACAATTTAAAATTAATTGAAAATTACTATTACCTACTATTATATCTTTGTCAAGAAAACAAAAATATAATTTATATAATAAAACTTAGGTTTAATTGCACTTTTGATCCTTCTATCACCATCCATTTGCGATTTTGGTCCCCCTACTTTTTTCTTGTGATTTTGGTCCCCTAGAATTTCTAATCCCGAATAGCATTCAAAATTTGGTCCCCCTATACCTGATATCTCCAAGTATGTGTAAGAGGGACCACAAATTCAGAATAAGAAATTCTATGGGGACAACAATTGTGAAAAAAATTAAGGGGATCAAAATTGCATATGCATGATAATAAAGAGATTAAAAGTGCAATTAAACCTAAAATTTATGTAAATATACTCTTTTATATCATTTTATGTTAATTAATTATTTAAATCAAATATTATTAATTCAATAAACTAATTTATCAAAGTTAATTTTATCAAATATAACTTATATGAGCTTCTACTATATAATTTTACAAAAAAAATATAATATATAAATGGCTTAAATATGTTTTTGGTCCCTCTAAAATATACGCGTTTTCATTTTCGTCCCCCTAAATTTTTTTTTGCCTTTTAGTCTTCCTAAATTTTTTTCTTTTCAAAATAGTTCTCGCTGTTAGAATAGTTAACGAAGTGTTGATGTGGCTGTTAACAGGGGGACTAAAATGAAATAGAGGGAATTTTAGAGGGACTAAATTAAAAACAAGTTAGCATAGATGTTAATGTTCACATAAGCACTCCGTTAACTATTCTAACGGCGAGAACTATTTTGAAAAGAAAAAATTTTAGGGGGACTAAAAGACAAAAAATAATTTTTGGGGGACGAAAATGAAAACGCGTTTATTTTAGAGGGAGCAAAAACATATTTAAGCCTATATAAATTTTGCCAATAACACACATACATATATATTTGAAAAAACAAATGAGGGGTCTTTGTCCCAATATGGCTTCGCCAATTGATTTTGATAGATTTATAAAATCAATTACAATGGATGATTCATCACTTACGAAGAACGTTGGATGAGAGTGATTTAAAATCAGTTCCAGCAACGGGTAACCAAACATGCACTGATAGCGTGTTTAATTTACCCGAAAATCACGGTTCAAATGTGGATTCAGACCAACACTACTCTCTACAACATTTGTCGTTTAAAACGTGATTTTCGGATAAACCAACACGCAATAATAATTTGGCGTATTTGCTTTTGCAAAATACACACTTATAGATTATCTTCCCCTGCCTCCCTAAACCAAATGCATGCCTTACCAGTTCAATTGTTTGGCAATTATTTCTTCACATCAAGCTGATGGAGCATGCTTTAGATGATCCATTTTGATTCAAGAGGAATGTGATGGTGAGATGCTGATTCAGGGGTGGTCGAGAATTAATATTGTTGATCCCATGCCTCGCCATAAGTGTTCAATCCAATGAAAATTTTATTTTTGATCGGATATTTCATATATAAATAGCATTGGACATGTGTCGGACACCTGAACACCCCAATAGCCATAAGTGTCAGTAGTACTTCATAGATCTCGCAGCATGCAATATCATCTGGGGTATAACATGACATGATCTGTCATGTTCCCGAGTACATTAGTATTTATAAACTTTGATTAGCTTATATAGTTATTTCTTAATACCATATATAGCTATTATGAAAGCTACACTCTGTGATTAGCCATTAAATTAAGATCACTTTTCTTGGATATACTTTTTAAAAAACCTGGCATAGTTTCTAAATTCAGGATCCTTTCTGAGTATTTGGCCTTGGAGACTATGTTTGCAATTGTCTTCAATTGGAATTAGGAGAATAAGTGGCCAATTCAATGTTACTGAAGCTCTATGCTTTCAAGTTCTACAGTACTCATACTTGTCTTGGTTTAGACCATTTCTGGATGGTTTTGTAGCTGATGATCCACAAAAGAAGTTGGCTCTTCCTAAGCTAAGATTATCCAACTGGGATAGCCCATCTGAATTCCCTGATTATGCAGTGAACATGATCCAATTGGATTTCAATAATTGATGTTTTCTTACTGCCAGTGGGCATGGTCTCAGTCAGAGAGGCACTATATTAAAACATGTGATGCTTTGGCATTATTGGTGGAGCTTATTCATTAATCATTAGATAGAGGGATGATTGAGAAATGTGGCATGTTTGCTCTAGCCTCTAGGAAGTTCAATGCCAAATTAATCTTGACCTTCTCAGTGCACTTGGTTATCTTCCCTTTATTGTCCTGTATTTATTTGATGTCTAATTGTTTTAGTTTTGTTGATTAACTTGGATGGATCAACAATTATTGTGCAGTTCAATTAATTTCTAACAAGTTCGTCCATCGATTCAATTGCTTTGTATCTCGCAATTACTATTAGTTATGATGATAAGTCACAACACTTGAAGGTATTTAGATGTTCTGCAATATTGAAAAATGACAGTGTTTCATTCATTTCCATAACATGCTTGTCAGTGAATAGGCAACTGAAATAACTTTAGATAGCAGTTAGAAGTGACTTTATTCTTACTTCCCCCATGCACCTCCCTCTATTTTACAACTTGAATTATGGCCATTGCTGCATTTTCTAGATTAATTTTTTTTTTTCTTTCCCATTAATTAATCTAAATTCTTAACATATCAAAAAGCTTATATGTAACTCAATTCTTCTAGTCTGCAATATCAATAAAACTTCTCTATAGTCTCTTTGTCTAGAGGAAAGGTGTAGAGGCGACGTTTCCTCTATACCTGGAAAATCTGATGTACTTCCAAATTATATTCAAGCTGAAATGGGTATGCAGATATATACAAAGAGAGCTACAATTATTGGATTAATTATGAAAAGGGACATTTCAGGAGCCAATCATGGAAAGTTAGTTTAACAATATGGTAGGAACTGTCAACAACAAATTTGTGCTTTGGCAATTAATTTTGTAGGTATAGATCAAGAGGGACATCTCCAAGAAAGGTGATACATAAATAGACATGATATAGCTTTCATGATTCTTCCAAAACAAGTAACTTTACTTGCTTACTACCAACATTTATTGGTATGTTAGATTGTTAATTATAGTCAAATCCCCTACTTTTTTATCTGATCATAGAAAAGAAACAAGGTAGGACTTTAATTTGCTTGCAATTACACGTGGTCTAGATATGTATCAACAATTTTCAACGCCTTACAATTTGTTTGTTTTAATGCTCAATAAAACCAATCAATATGTATATAGTATTGAATCCACCAACTAAATTCATTAGGCATATTATATATGGTGTTGGAAACATCTCCAGTTTTCTACTATTTCAGGTCTATATACAGAGGGTAACACTTTCCTAAGGGGAAAGAAAAGAAAAGATAGCCTTCCCCCTCTTAAAAAATGCTATAGCAGTCTTACATACAACTTCATCCTTCAAATTCTGGCCCTTAAGAATTCATGTACATGTAACTAGGTAGAGGTTAATTCATCTATAACCCCTGGACCCCGTTAACCTCTGCCATTCCAGTGATGATTTTGCTGCATTATGAGAGTGGTCCAAAATTTTAGAATAAGTTGTGACTGTGTCATATACATGACTGAGTTGAGAGTAAGCAACGATAGTTTGAGCTGATTTGATAATTAACTTGTACTTATATTCAGACATAGGAGGAGGGGGGGGGGGGGATCAAATCGCATTTCTTCAGTTCTTCTTTCCTGTTTCTTATTAAAAATGGCATTTGCTAAAAATATATGCATTCAAGTGCTTATACTTTTGGGATAGTTATTTCATGATATAATATCATAGCCTCAATATAAAAAGGGTGTTGAAAAATCCCACATTAATTAGTAATATAAGACCAAATAAAAATATATAAGCATCGATAAACCTCTATATACTAGCTTTTAGAATTAAATTAAGTCAAAATTCAAAACTTTATGATGGTATCACACCCTTTGAAATAGTTGATCTCTTTTTTTTTTCCCCTAAAATGCTACTTTTTATTTAAAAGAAGGTGAAAAAGGACGCGTATACGAGAAAAAGTGATTGGAATCTGAAGTTGTCTTGTGCAGAAAAGAAACAAGGTTGCACCGGATTTTGGCTACGGCTATTAGATTCAGTTCAGAATCCAATGTGACAATTAGTGCATGGAAATAGATTATTAACACTCCTCAGTCTTCATCTATACATAATTAACCATTTAGTGCCATGATACTGACAGTTTGAGTAAAATTATATTTTGAAAAAGTATTGATAATCATTAATTAACTCGATGTGCCATTTGGTATAAATATATATACTCCCTCGGGTCCTATTGTCCTATTTATAAGAACATTTTTTAAAGTGGGTCTTGATTATTTCTATAAGAACTTTTTTATATTGTCTCTTGAATTAATTATTATTTGACAAAAATACCTCATTAGTGGAGGTAAGTGAGTAATTAATTAGTAGAGAGAGTATGACACAATTGAATAATTAAATAGAAGGAGAAAGATAATTGGTCTCAATAAATTCAATGATAGTTTAATAAATATGATACACATTCATGATAAATTTATTATAATCAACTAAATTAACCAATTTCTTTAATTCATGTGAAATAATAATTAAAAAATTCTTATAAATAGGACAAGAGGAGTATCTTTCAAGTGATCACAGCTAGGGCTACAAAAGCTCAAACCTTCGAGCAACGTTTAGTTATTCTTGAAGGGTGAAGCCTATGATAAGATTGGGAAACGGGAATGAATATCATTTTCATTCTTTTTTATCGGCATGTGTTGTTGTTGAGTCTTATGTCTACGTCACTTTATTGCTCTCCCTACTTTGATTATTCCTCTTAACTTTCTCTTTATGGTTATCAAGCTGCCCCACGGTTTGAAAAATGTTTTTCTTATTATTGGGTGTGTTACATTCAATTTTATTTCTTAATTTTTTAAAATTATTTTATAAAATTATTTTTAAAAACGGTGTAAATGAAACTACTTACATCATTTCAAACATAAAAATAGAAAAATTTAAAAATAATTTTATAAAACATAAATTTTACGATTGGGCGGGTTTGATTACTGTTTTCAAAAGTTATTTTCTGTTTTTAAAATAAAAAATTAAAAAACTTGTTTGATAGATAATTTTAAAAATAGCTTTAAAAAGCGTAACCATTTAAAAAAAACACTCATACTTTTCAAAACTGTTTTTTAAAATTATCATCAAATAGGTTTTTTATCAGTTTTCTGATTTTAAAAACAAAAACCATTTTTTTTCATGTGTTGTTTGGAGTGGTTGTGAGTTTTCAGTTTTTTGTTTTAAAAAAATTTCAACTAATTTTTTGGTTTCTATCAGTCAATTATGATTTTTTCACAATTCACTAATTCACTCTTTTATAATCTTCTTTTACATCTCTTTTTTATTTTTTATTTCTTTTTTCTCATCATATCATTTAACACATCTCTCACTTTTTCTCTTTTTTCTTTTCTTTTTTTATCTTGCTCTCTTTGTTACACCTATTGTCATGAGCTTTTGAATAGTTGGTTCGTGACTTGATATCAAAACCTACTTGATCACAAGTGGTCAATATTTCTATCTTTGTAGCTCCCAATATTCCAATAAAAGATTTAATTTCAGCTCAAATTAAATTTGTCTGTACATTGTACATGCTTCAAGCACAAATGACTTGCGTGAGGGGTATGTTAGACATATATTATAAAATCTTTCATGCATCTTCCACATAATAGCTTAAGCTATTGAGATAGTTAATTCATAATAAGCTTTTAGGATAATTAGTTGATGACATCTATCACAACCCATTTTTAACCATTAATTTCTTCAGTCATGTAAAGTATATGTGCAAATTATTAAAAGACAAATTGGCGTGTTTAATAACACGTTTGAATATAATATATATGTATGGTAGATATTGTGCATCTATATTGTGACCTTATTAATAATTAGGGGTGATCCTGGGTCGGGTCGGGTTCACCCAGTTTGAAGAACTGAATTGGTCAAGGACAACGGGTTGGGTCAGTTCGGGTATTGAGCATTTCCTCTGCTGGTCCCGAATCGACCCGAACTGAATGGGTATGTGTCGAGTCAGGTTGGGCTACTTTTTTGGGCTTTTTTTTTCCAAACTGGATTGTTAAAAACGCAGAAAAAAGTGCTCCTGGTAAAAAAAATGCACAACTTATAGAAATGCACAATTAAAAGTTTCTGTTGCCAAAAAATTATAGAAATCCACTTCCAGCACAACACCTTCCCATTCCACACACAAATTATAGAAATTAAAATAAACTCCACACTAAAATTTAACATAGTCCATAATAAATAAACATAAACTGATTCAAATACCACTAAAAATTATAGAATTCCACTTCCAGCACAAGACCTTCCCAGTTACAATTGCAGTCACAAAATAGGACAATCCAAGCCATGTTTCTCTTCATTTGTGCTTTATTTACCTTAAACAAACAGATTCAAATACCTTCAACAAACAGATTCAAACATATTCAAATAGTTTCAAACAGATTGATGGGTATGGAGTTACTCGTACTCCAACAGGTAAGAGTAAGACTTTATGGTTCGAAACTACTCTCACAGTCACAGAAAAACCCCTTATTCATCTCTTCTTCTTCTTTGGAGACTAAGGTAGGAGTACTAAAAGTTAACCCTAGATGCACTAATTAAATACAGAGGAAGATATAGAGGACAAGAAAATACAGAGGAAAAGGACGCTTCTGTTACCTGTGAATGAGATTTGCCGGAAACCCGTCTACGATGTGCTGAAGATGATAAGGATGAACGGAGAAGCAACCGAGCAAGACACAGGTCACGGCGTCGCGCGTAAACGGAGGAACGGAGGAGCAGGACACGGTGAACGGCGGTGTCGTCTCGTCTACGAGATTAAGGGCTGAGAAGTGTGGAAGATTGAGATTTGAGAGAAAGGGGAAGGGATTAAGGCTCCTGGGCAATGTCGTTCTTGAAGGCACAAAAGTCTATTGAGTAGCAGGAGAAAAAAATAGGTGTTAAAAATAATTTAATAAAAGGTTTGGGTCGGGTTGTTCGGGTGTACAAACACCCAACCCATTACCCGACCTATTAACACCAATTTCTCTAGTTTCCGGGTTGGGTCTACCCAAGAACCCGACTTGATGGGTATGGATCGGGTCAAACCCGACGGGTTGGTCGGGTTGCCTGAACCCATGATCACCCCTATTAACAATCAACTATTGATGTTAGGTATTATTATTGACTCATGACGTGTGATGAGTAGGGCTCTTCGTGGGTCAACTAGGTGGTTTTTCCCCTTTTTAATAGTCTTATAATTGGACCAAGATGGTACTAGGGGATCTCGATCATCTACCTAACTGAAGCGTCCAATAGGAGAGATAGAGAGAGTATATGTGTGGGTCCCACCAGTGTATGTGGGTTCCCACACATGCATGCACTTATTTCTCTCCTACTAGATCATACAATTATTGGGAAGGATCCATTGCTGGTATTCAGATAGTCAATTACATATCCTTTGAAAATATATGATTAAAATTATTAGGATTAAATAATTTTATATTGATTGTCTAAACAAAACAAATTTACAGAATAAAATAATCTGACAATACATTATTAAATCATAATATAAACTTTTTTTACACTAATAATATATATGTGTTAACTCCATATTTTTAAAGTAAGAATTACCCATTAAAAATATAATGTAATGTATTAAGAAAATATAATGAAATGTAATATTCATTTATTCAATTATTGTTAATCGGTATAATAATTTAAAAATTATAAGTACAAATATATAAAATAGTACTATCAGGATATAATTCTTATGTAAATGTGTGTCCAACACACGGTCATGATTGCTATTTTGAAGTATTTGTATTTTCCTTATGTGCCGCATAAATAAACAGGCATGCATATCATGATATAAGCTTTTATATGCAAATTAATTAGGGAGGCTACCATAGGCATTTATCTGTTTCACAGACAATAGCTAGAAAGATATCACGTTGATGAGGCTCCACCCTTAATTACCTAAATGGAAGTGGGGATAGGAATAAGGTATTGTGCTTGAAATAATTAATTATAGGCCAGTGAAGAGTACAGCCAGCCGTACCAGCCTCTTCTTTGGTTCATGCATTTATCTCTTTCCTCAGAAAAAAAAAATGTTCATACAAAAATGATCTATTTGTGTGAATTGCAATGCTCTAACCGTGATCTAATTTGGATCAGAAATTGGGGGAAGAAGTCAGTATCTCATGCATAATAGTTTCAGTTTCAGTTTAAAAAATTGATTAAAAACGTTGGTCGACCCAATTAAATTTTAACTGTTCATTTGGTTTTTAGTTAATAACAGTAATAATAAATTTTGTTGAAATTGATTTTAAATTATTTTTATTTTATATATATACTTAATAAATTATTAAATGGTGCATCATTTATTTCTCATTATTAATTTTATAATTTTATTAAAATTAATTCTATAAAACATTATACGCAATAATTTTATATATTCAAACCAATTGAACTTCACACTTCAAAACCTTTACTTTAGGGACTGGTACAGGAGCATGTTCTATTTGACAATTTGACCTAGGTGATGGAACGTGTTTTGTATATTAAAATGGAATATTTGTCTCTGTAGATATTAAAAATACTTTTTGATGTGCAACTTGTGCCGATGATAAATGATTGTGCGGTGCCCAGAGAGAAAATTGAAGTCATGATAATGATAATATATATCTAATAAAAAAACTATGATGGTTGAACCTTTGTGATTATTTTTTCTTATTTAATGCATCTGGCATTGGCAATGAGTGACCAAAACTCCGTATAATGAGAACCTTTTGGCTGCTTGTGCGTGCTCTTTCCATAAAGATTATTGAATGACTGACTTTTTTGTCTCACACTATTACATTACAGTACTTGACTGATTGATCCTTGTTTTAAGTTCTTCCAAAATTATGTATGATTTATCCTGGAGAGTTTTTAAAAAAACTCATTAATTAGCAAAAAAGATAGAAACATTATCTCGTGTTGTCTCAGAATATATACGCTACTAGTAAAATAAGAATGAGAGATGGTGGAGCATACTTGGGCGTGAGCTTACAATTAATTAAGTACGGGTGTATTCATGAAAAGGAGTAGGATGAATTTTCCTTGTTTCTTATTCAGTACAAAATTTTGGAATTAGGTCAATTTTATCGATCCAAACCCGTTTATATACCTCAAGAGGTCCAACAATTTACATACGGGTAGGGGAGGAAACTAACAGCCCAGGCTTTATAAGTTTGAGCTCAGTCTAGCTAATTCCTAATTTTTAAACCTTAGTCTGAGGTTGATACTTGTTTTAAGTCTTTTTTAAGGTTTGATCTGTGCTGTAAATTTGTTTAAGCTCATTTTCATAATAATTGTATTTAAATTATTAGTTCAGAGAATAATTCTATTTTGATTTTTAGTTTAAAGAATAATATGAAATTATTATGTTTTTTTATTATATTCTTGTTTGTTAATTATATTTATAGTTATCTATATTATTAATTTAATATATTATATATATTATTATGTTAAATAGGTTGTCATGTCAAGTCTATAAGGTTTTTTTTTTACGCCTGAAATATGACTTTTTTAACTAAATACTCTTTTTCCATTTTAAATAAACAAGTCAGGTGAGATCATACCATAAACATGTGAGTCCGTAGACCCTGACAGGTCGATTAGCATATTCAACCCCCCATGTACAGGTCAAATTAAGATTGGATTTGAGTATGATGAAATGGGGTTGGCTCGATCTATAAGTTAGAGAAAATTATGAAATGATCATATAATAATCGTCAAATAAAAACAGTTCATGCAATTAGTAAATATATCACATACATTAAATTTTCTTTAATATAATTGTTTGTGGTGGTGATAAAACTTAATCTCGAAATAGTTACTTTTAATCACTTTGATTCTAAGAGCAGTCTGGGGACTAGAATCTGGTCCTCTTATAGGATTCTTTTCAAAAGTAGGTTTAATGTGTTCAACAAATATTAGATTTTAGATTGAGTTCAATTCAGTGTTTATTCTGGAAGAATTGAACTTGAAATAATATAAAACACAACAAAGTGAAATAAGGATTGTAGAACCACAAAAATAACGAAACAAGATGAAAGAAAGAATGAAAGAAAACAACTACAAGAAACATAAATGCAAAACTAACGTAAAGAGAATAAAACAGAAGAACAAAATGAAAATGTTTGCATCAAATAAAAGTGGATGGAATCACATACTAGTACTCCTTGTAACCTTTTTAGTCGATGACAGATTGGACGTTTTAGGTGTTTCGGAGATTTAGTACAAATGATTTTCCAACCTTTATTACATGAAAAGTTCACCTATTTATAGGCTTTCATCCTAACGGCTAATTAATGTACATAAGACACCTCAGCAATCTTTATGTGTTGGCAGCCTGCATGAACGTACGCCACATCTTCTACTAACCAGAAATTGTTTACCCTTCTTTGAACTTTTACAAATGCTCCACTAAGATGCTGACATCTGTCTTGGACAACAGGCCTTTCCTTAACTGCTACTAACTTCTTTTTCTAGTCTTCAACTTCCTCGAACACATTCTTCTCCTTCAGAAATGTCTTCTAAGTCTTCACATGTCTTGTTTTCGATCTCTCTATCTTATAAAATCGAATACTACTTTCGATTTGCCAAGATCTCTTTTCTTCAATTTTGCTACTTACCAGAATCAAATACATCTTCTAAAATTCTTCAACACTTAGCTTTTCCTTTTGGTATTTGGCTTACTGAGTAACCCTTTATTTCGAGGCTTGACCTTGTCTCAGCATGTACCATGTGTCAGATTCTGCTTGGCTGAATCAAAGGTCACTTTTACCACAGTCCACTGTCCACTTAACCTCATTATGAAGACTCTTCTAATTGGACAATTTAAGAAACTCATTTATTAACCTTCCTCTCTTTTGCTCCTATAAATAAGAGCTTCATTTGGACGTTTCCTTCATCCCTTTTCATTCTTCCTCATCTTCTCTTTTAATTTCTTCAAAATATGGAAAAACTTATTTCTTTGGCTACTTTTCATTTTGGACAAGGTTGACGAGGTAGCCAAAGCTATAGGCTTTTTCAACCCTTCTTTTTGAAGGTTTCCCTTTAGGTTGAACGTAGTAGCCAATTATTTATTTATTTATACAACAAATGAATCTGTTTACTTCTTCCCCACGTAGACTTCATTTCCACCCCCATGCACCAGGGTCATTCAATCAAATTAACAGAATGCCTTTACCCTGGTGGCTCAATCAAAGCTTGTGGAGGAGAAAGGAGGAAGAAGAGGTCTGGAAGGCAGGAGTCAAGTACATCCTGCAGTTTAGGATAATTTGCTCATCTCTATTTAGAATACAGAGGATAGTTTCTTTTTCAGTATGGATCTTTATTTGTATTCGAACTTTTATATAATTCGAATTTGAAAAGAAAACTATCCTCTTCTCTTCTAAATGCTCGAAGCACTTTACTTTTCAAATTTGCACTGTAATCTTTCTTCGATTTTCATTAAATCTTCTCTTATACTAAGTTAATCTTAACCATTCGAGTTCATTAATGAATTTCGAATTTCGAATTTCTATTCTTTTCTTCGAACTCAAGAATGCTGACTTCCTTAAGACTTAGTTCATATTTTAACCTTTCTCAAAAGAAACGTCTTCTAACGATCAAAAAAACCAAAATTGAACGTTCTGACTTTGTAGAAGACTTAAAACTTTGGAAATTCAAAGGACTCAAAATTCGAATACCAACAATAATACATGAAATATTTTTTACACTATTTAAATTTTGGGACATTAATTACTGAGGGATATAACTATATTCCTTTACGATAAGATATATCTTTAGGTAGATAGAAAAAAATTTAAACCACAAAACCCTAACTAAAAGGATAAAATAAGGTTAGATCTTTACATAATAAAAAATTATAAGTATTAAATATTATATATGCATGTATATGTGTGTGTATATATATAGGACAAACCGGGTAACAGTCGAAGGTTGTCCCAAACCCATCCTCGACCTCAAACCAGGTCATAAAATGAAACATGATTTGACTCTGTTCTTACTTCAGGATAAGATCAATCTCAGCCCTAATAGTTTAGGTAGCTAGGGATAGGTCAATGGGTTGGGTCAAGTCTTGAACACCTCGACAATTAACGATCCCGTCTGTGACATTCATTTGGATATGGAAAGAAATATGAGAAGATAGAAAATAAATCAAAAGAATATAAAAGAAAAAATTGAAAATGAAAAAAATAAAAAATATCTTTATTTATTTGATTAAATAAAAATATTTAATTATGTTTGTTGAGATGAAGAGAAAACGAGAGACATATGATAGAATCCGTGTGTTTAGAATACACAGCGAAAAATAATATATATACACACAAGTGTATTTACAAATATACATAGTAATAGGTCCACGCCCATATCTACCATATGATACATTAACAATAACAATCTAACACTCCCCCTCAAGCTGGAGCATATAAATCATATGCACCAAGCTTGTTACATATATAATCAATCCTAGGACACCTCAATGATTTGGTGAAGACATCTGCCAATTGATCATTGGACTTAACAAACTAAGTAATAATGTATCCAGATAAAATCTTTTCCCTGATGAAATGACAATCTATCTCAATATGTTTGGTCCTCTCATGGAATACTGGATTAGAGGCAATGTGAAGGGCAACTTGGTTATCACAAATGAGAGACATTTGTGTAACCTCCCCAAATCTCAGTTCTTCAAGTAACTGTTTAAGCCAAATAAGCTCACAAGTAGTTGAAGCCATATCTCTATACTCTGCTTCTGCACTGGATCTCGCCACCACATTTTGCTTCTTGCTTTTCCAGGAAATCAAGTTGTCACCAATAAAGACACAATATCCAGAAGTGGATCTCCTATCAGTAGGAGAAACTGCCCAATCTGCATCTGAGTATCCCACAACTCGAGTATGTTTATTGTCTTCATATAACAAACCTTTTCCTGGGGCTCCTTTAATATATTTTAGAATGCGAATGACTGCTTCCCAATGACTTGTACAAGGAGAATTAAGAAACTGACTTACCACACTAACTGCAAAAGAGATGTCTGGACGAGTAACAGTGAGGTAGTTCGGTTTTCCAACCAGTCTCCTGTATCTCTCAGGATCTAAAAGTGGCTCCCCCTGACCTGGTAGAAGTTTAGCATTTGGATCCATAGGTGTGTCAACGGACTTGGAATTCATTAGCCCAGTCTCCTCTAAAATATCCAATGCATACTTTCTCTGAGAAATTACAATTCCATTCTTGGATTGTGCTACCTCAATCCCCAAGAAGTATCTCAGTCTGCCAAGGTCTTTAGTCTGAAAATGATGACAAAGGTGTTGTTTTATATGTGAAATGCCATGGTGATCACTACCTGTAATGACAATATCGTCAACATACACTACCAAGTAGATACACCCAACAGCTGAATGGCGATAAAACACATAATGGTCAGCCTCACTCTGAGTCATACCAAACTGCTGGACTACTGCACTGAATCTACCAAACCAAGCCCTGGGAGACTGCTTAAGACCGTATAAAGACTTGCGGAGACGACACACTAAGCTTGAAGACTCCCCCTGAGCAACAAAACCAGGAGGTTGCTCCATATAAACTTCCTCCAACAGATCACCATGAAGGAAGGCATTTTTGACATCTAACTGATAGAAGGGCCAATGACGAATAACAGCCATGGGTAAAAATAATTTGACAGGAGCCATCTTGGCGACGGGAGAAAAAGTGTCACCGTAGTCTAACCCGAATATCTGGGTATAACCTTTGGCTACTAATCGAGCTTTGAGCCGATCAAGTGTGCCATCAGGGCCAACTTTCACTGTGAATATCCACCGACAACCAACAACAGATTTCCCAGGAGGCAAAGGAACGAGATCCCAAGTACCACTGTTCTGAAGAGCACACATCTCATCAAGCATAGCTTGTCTCCAACCAGGGTGGGCTAAGGCATCACCTGCAGTTTTAGGAATAGACACAGAGGAAATAGAAGAGAGACAAGTATAATGGGATGGGGATAACCTGTGATAACTCAGAGTGACATAATGAGGTGGAGGATTACGAGTGGAGCGTATACCTTTACGAAGTGCAATAGGGAGATCAGACTCAGGAGGTGGGGCCGAAGGGGCCGGAGGAGGTGGGACCGGAGGAGACGGAGGAGTTGGCTCCGGATGAGAGTCAATAGGCTGCTCGTCTAGAAGGTGAGGATGTTGTCGACGATGATAAACCCGTAGAGGTGACTGAGGTGGTGGATCTCCCTACACAATAGGCATGTCTGAGGGATCAAAGACAAAAGGGGTGGTGGTGGATACTAAGTCGGACCCAGAGGTTAAGGAATTAGACTCAAAGTAGAGAGAAGACTCAAAGAACGTGACATCAGCTGAAATGAGATATCTACGAAGAGAGGGTGAGAAACACTTATACCCCCTCTGAGACTGAGGGAAGCCTAAAAAGACACACTTATGAGACTTAGCGGACAATTTATCAAGACCAGGACTAAAGTTATGAACAAAGCATGTAGACCCAAAGACTCTAGAAGGTAAGGGGTGGAGAGGTTGATGAGGGAACAATATAGAGTTAGGGATCTGGTTGTTTAGGACAGAAGAGGGCATGCGATTGATGAGATAACACGCAGTGAGAACAACATCACCCCAAAATTGTTGAGGGACATGACCATGAAGTAAAAGGGTTCGAGTTGTTCCAATGAGATGTCTATTCTTGCGCTCCGCAACCCCATTTTGTTGTGGGGTATATGCACAAGAGGTCTGATGAAGAATACTATGGGAAGCCATAAATGTTTGAAAAGAATGGGAGAGATACTCACGAGCATTATCACTGCGGAGAGCACGGATAGAAACACCAAATTGATTTTTGACTTCATTATAAAATGATTGAAATATAGAAAACAACTCAGAACGATTTTTCATTAAAAACAACCAGGTACATCGAGAATAATCATCAATGAAAATAACAAAATACTGAAACCCTAAAGTAGACCTAATACGACTCGGACCCCAAATATCAGAGTGAACTAAAGCAAAGGGAGACGAAGCTCTATTATTGACACTCCTACGAAATGGACTACGACTATGTTTTCCTAATTGACATGACTCACACGACAAAGTTGACAACTTAGACAGACTCGGTACTAGTTGTTGAAGCTTGGCAAGGCTAGGGTGACCCAACTGAGCATGGATGAGAAGAGGAGAATCCACCACCGAGCCAGCATGAGCAGAAGTACGAAGCTGATAAAGGCCGTGAGACTCACATCCGGCGCCAATCATCTGTCCCGAACTCTGGTCCTGTAAGAAAAAAGAGTCTTTAGTAAAAGAAATGACACAATCAAGAGAACGAGTGAGACGACTAATGGATAATAAGTTAAATGGAGACCTAGGGACATAAAGGACATTATCAATGGAGAGAGAAGGAAGGGGGTGGACACTACCAACACCATGGGATGGGGCCTGGGAGCCATTAGCCAAAGTCACAGACGGTAAGTAACAAAAAGTGGAAAGGGTAGTGAAAAGGGATTTATTACCAGTAATATGATCGGTGGCACCAGAATCAAGAACCCTAGGGCCAAGGGAGGTGGAGTGAGTGAGACCAGCAAAGGAATTACCCGTGTGCGCAACAGAAGCAGTGGAACCGGAGGCCTGACGATCCTTATACCATTTAAGGAAGTCGTTGAAGATAGCCGGCGATACTGAATGATCAGAGGAAGTGGCATCAACATCAGAAGGCACAGAGGGAGCAAGCTGGGCAACATTAGCAGACCGAGGAGGGCGACCATGCAATGCAAAGCACCTATCAATAGTGTGGCCCAATTTGTGGCAATGATCACACTTGGGACGACCCTTGCCTGGTTTGCGAGAGCGGCTGCGATCATCACGCTGGGATACTAAGGCAGAAGAGTCAACCGGGGTGACAGTAGAAGGTATGTCAAGAGATGACTTGGGCGGCACACGCAACAACGTTGACCAAGTAGAGGTCAAAGTCGGCACAGTCGGAGATCCCAAAATCTGATTACGGACCAAAGAATACTCGTCAGGGAGCCCATACAATGCCATCAACATAAAGAAAGTTTGGCGTTGCTCCAGTTCTTGGGCAGGAGTGGAAGCGGGGGGCAAGAGTTCATTGAAGTCATGTAAAAGACCATGAACTTTGCCCAAGTACTCAGCCATGGATCCATCAAGACGTCTAGGGACAATGGTACTCAAGAGATTGTGGCAAACACCATAGAGGCGTTGAGTATCATTGGTGTAAAGCACCCTTGCCTGCTCCCAAACCCCAGCACATGTCTCATGGGCTCGAAATATCTGCTTCAGGGTAAGATGAATAATCGACTTAATAACGCTGCAAATCTGAGCATCAACCTTGGACCAGCGGGGGCGATCTTTTTCGTCGATGGAATCAACCTTCTGAGTAAGATGATCAAGATAATCCTGTCCCTTTAGCCAAAGCCTGATATCAGAGGCCCAGGTATCATAGTTACTACCATCTAACTTGTCAATAGAGAGTGGGACATTGACATAGTTAGTAAAGATAGGAGGATCAACCTTAGTAGCAGTAGGAGTACGCATGGGTCAACTGTAGGAGAGAGAAACAACCACAGGAGAGAGAAAATCGTCCAAAAGAGGAAGGACCTGTGAGGACCAGACCTGAAACTCACAAACAAAGACCAGATCGGGGTAGAGGACACTGAGGCGAGTCTGGCGGCGGCGAGGGCGGCCGGAACGACGGCCGGACGCGCCTCTACGCGCGGCTGACGGTGGAGAAATGCGCCGGTGAAGAAACGGCGCGTGAGAGCGCGTCGCTGCTCCGATGGACACGATTCCGGCGGCATTGGACTCGGATTGACGGCGCGAGTTCGACGGTGGTGGCTCCGGTTGGATTAGCGGTGGAAGGCGGCAGCGGCGGAAAAGAGAGAAAAAGTGCCAGAAAAATAGCACGGCAATACGGGCAGACCGGAAACCAGAATGAAACAGGGTTTCCGGAAAAAATTTGACACCAATGGACAGTGGGTCCACTGGGAAGGCACGGACTAGGGTTATCTCTCGCTAGGCTCTAGATACCATGTTGAGATGAAGAGAAAACGAGAGACATATGATAGAATCCGTGTGTTTAGAATACACAGCGGAAAATAATATATATACACACAAGTGTATTTACAAATATACATAGTAATAGGCCCAAGCCCATATCTACCATATGATACACTAACAATAACAATCTAACAATGTTGTATTGTCAGTACTTTTTTTATAGTTATCCAATGATATGTTAGGGTTTAGGGTTTAGCGTAAAACTTTTTTACAATGACATTGCATGATTATTAAATTCTAGATTAAAAAGTGACGGAAAAAATGAATAAATGATATAATGCCTTTAATCATTGATAATATGATCAAAATGAGAAATTAAAATTTGAGTGAATCCCACACTAAATAAGATAGATAATTAAATAGGTAGATAATTAAAAACAATTGAAATAGGTGGAATTTTCTCTTTGAAATTCATATTTTTTTCTCCACTCGAAGATGTGAAACTTTTGATGTATCTAGAGGTGTTCACGGGTCAGTTTGGTTCAGTTTGTTGGAAAAACAAATCTAAACTAAATAAAATTGTTCGTTAGTTTGGATTTTTCAATTTCTTTGTAAGTGCCCCGAACCAAATCGAGCCGATTAGGAATGAGTTGGTTCGGTTCGGTTCAATCGTATCAGAAAATTTATCATGTCAATATAGTAAAAAAATAAAATAAAAACTAGCACGGAATAGAAAAATCATTTAAGAAAAAGACAGTCTGTTATAAACCTCATGTTTATGTTTATTATTTCCTCTATGATAAAAATTCATATTGATGTTTAATCTTTTTTCCCTTCCAATTTTTTTTAGTGTAGTGTTTTTATTTACGGGTGGTTCAGTTCGGTTCGGGTAACAGGTCCACTGTCTTTAATCCGTTACATGAACCAATCATTGACCGGTTTGATTGGTTTGGTTTGGGTCCAACCCGATTGAGCTAAAAAAATTCAATCCAAATTTGGTTCAGTTTATTGGATTGAACCAAAGCAATTAACACCCATACTCATATGTTTTTTTTATTCCTTCATACTTTATTTCCCACAACCAAATGAGTAAAAGTAATATATTTTTCTTAATTTTTCGTTACTTTTTTTTTTCTTCTTCTTCTTAGTCCAATCAAATATAGTTGATTAAGAAAAAGAGAGATGCACTTATGGGACTATATATATTTAATGACATCCTACGGGTATTAGATTAATCTTGCTTTTTCAGTTAGTGTGTTTGGCCGGTCTTTGTTTTGTTGGTATATATGGTTCACAACTTTTATAGATTGTCTTTGGTACTAAAATGAAACAAAAGGGAAATAAATGGTGGAAGATAAAAAAAAAAGTTACCATGTTTTTTTTAAGGCACACATGACAAAAGAAAACGGAAAGAAAAATTAACATGTACATAAGACGGTGGATATATCAACTGTACCACGGCGGCGTGATTTAAGCACCAAAAAGAAGAAAAAAAGAAAGTGAATGTGGTATGACAAATTCCCATTTAGTAAATGGATACAAATGTTGTTTGGCTAAATTTCCATTTACTTTCTTCACACTTTCCAATACAATCGAATAAAAAGAGAGAATTGTAAATACTTCTTACTCTCTCCATTCTTTCCATGTAAACATTTTTTTTTCTTAATTTCCTCTACTTTTAACTATTTTGCTATTCTTTTATTTCCTCTTTCTATTTAAACAAAACCCTACAAATGGATCCAAAAAAATCTTTAAAAGAGGCGTTGAAAATTAAATAAACTTATATATATGTTGGAGATAAAGTTACTTCAAAAGTAATTCTTATTAAAATTACTCTATTTAATACCCTTTTTATGAATATTAAATTTAGTTAATTTAATCACTGAATTAAAAATTCTATATAAATATATCAAGTCTATAAAAACTTATACAATTCTAAAATAAATTGACACTTCATAGGATCACCGGATAAGTTTATTCCAATATATAACATATCTTTAATCTTTTATAATATAAAAAATATTGATTATAATATTACATATCTATGCATGTTTAATTTATCTAAACTTGCCTAATCAATATATATGCTAACATTATATTATTATAGAATTATATTTATTAAGTCATAAAAATATATAAATCTAGCTTAAACTTTAGGTTTTTTTACAAATAGCATCATTAATTTTAATTTTTCCCAATTAGTCCTTATACTTCAACTATTACGAATTTGATTCTTATCTAAACTATTGATTCAATTTTTCTATTTAAAAAATTATATTATTTAACTTTTAAATTTTTAAATTAAAAAGAAACAAAATGCACAAAATTATATTGTATTAGAATTTGTCTTATTTTTTTATTGAATAAATTTCAAAATATAGATGATATGATTTTTAAATTAAAATAAAGAAATTATTGATTTAAATTAATAAAGAAAAAATGCTTAGGCTATTCAATATTATTACATTAATTCAAGTTAACATAAAGAATATATATATATAATAATTAAAGTTTAAGAATTAATTGAGAAAAAATCAAAATTGAAGGTGTTTATTTATAAAATGTATAGAGTTTAAGGTGATCTCATGTACTTTTACCTTATAAAATTCATATTTTAGAAATAGCTATTAAAAGATGTAATTTTGATGAAACAACAAGTTTTAATTTTAGGTACTTAAGTCACAAGACGATTACAGTGAGTAACAAGAATTTTTTTTTTATCAGTGATGTAATTTTGATATCATCCGAAAGCATATTCTCTTTTCTGACTTCCCCATCCCTCTAAATTTATGAATCTTGAGAACAACTCACGAGTCATGAGCTTAAAAGTTAAAATATAATAGCATCATCCAAAGATATCAGCTCATGGACGACAAAGCTAAAGAAAATCATCATCTTTGAATTTTGTTTTATATATTAATTGTTAATTTGTATAAATATTAAATAATCAAAGAACAAATATGAGAATTGGGTAGTTTTCCTTCCAACGTATCCTGTAATCAAACTCTTTATTTTTTCGAACAAGAATCCAAGTTCACGGTTCAAATTAACAATCAGTTTCACGTAATTAATATTCAATATCATAGAAAAGGAAAGCACTGAATTCTGAATCGCAAGAATCTTCAAGCTATAAAAACATTTATATATATTTCCTGTGGAGGATTGTGACACGAGCCCTGTATTTTAATTTTAACAGAGCATATATCTTGTATTAATTAGTTGTTTGGTGTAGATAGACCAAAAAGAGTTGTTTGCGTGTAGTGTTGGTGGCAATAATTTAGATTCAAAATATTCCTTTCCCTTTACTTTGTTGCGTGAATGTTATACTTCCTTTCTCAAGTATCTTTTTATTATTTATTTATTTATATCTATTGTGTTAAATGGCGCATAGATTAATTTACATCTTTACCTAATATATACTATGTTAAGTTTTCATTAAAATCATGAATTGAAACTAGCTACGCTAATGTTATTGAGTAACAAATTAAGAAATTTACAAAGATTTTTTGCAACAAGACTTCAACATTAATGATCAAAGATTCTTCAACATTTTTTCATGTACCCCCAATAGATTTTTAAAAGCTTTACATATATCAACATTCTCCAATTTTGTCTTCTGAATTCAATTTTCTCATGTTTAACTAACTAACTAACCAGGCAACACCTCTCCTCTTAACACCTCCCCCTAGTCCCTGCAAAAGTAATTAAATACTACGTGATTTATCACATTCTGGTATTGAAGTTAGCAAAATATCCAATCCAATAATAATCTTCCATATTTTTGTAGAAGACAAGGACAGTGATTGATGATAAAAGTATTTCATGTTATTACAACATTGTAGGTTTCAATTTATGGGACGGTGGATGTACATGTCTCTGTGCCCATAGTGGAAGCGTGACGTGAATCGTGGATGGTCCAGATTCTTTAGACGGTGACATCATATGCCATGAATTGGACTTTTCAATAGCACAGATGCATAGACCTTCATTTGCGGTTGAATTAACCCCTCACCTTATATACCCAGAAGATCAAGAACAAATTCCCTTGACATAATCAACTATATATCACCATCACAATGCTTTTGTTTAATTTTTCTCAATCAAGGTTAAATCTCGTTGTTTCATCAGTTCTTGAGCTAATAAATTAGTACCCAAGGTAGATATGAAGAAGAGAGTGAGGCAATAAGAATTGCAAAATGCATATGGGGATTTTCCTTACATAAAACAAGGAAGATTTATGATGACAAAATAACAGTTATTGGGGAATATCTTTTGTCTAGATGCACAATTGATTAAACCAAACACAGATTAAGAATGCATTGGATTCACAAAGTTCTTGGGATATTATATGCTGCATTGCATTTCACATGCTGTAGTTAAAGTGATTGGTAGAATTTTCTGCGGTGCCTCATCAGCCTTACATTAATAGCCAAATGTTCAAAACATTCTCCATTACAAGGACAAAATATTATCTAATTAAAAGTTAATACTATGGTCCACTGCAATTACTATCACACTATTGGTGGCCAGCGGGTTTCAATTAGAGTTATTTCTACCAAAACCAAAGATGTATTTAATTAGCATAAAGTTTAAAGTATAAGAAATGATTGTTCCTTTTTAAGCATGTGTCTGAAAAAGTTTGCTGAATAATGTTACTTTCTGTCGCAATTTCCTCTAGTAATCCCAATCCAGTCACAGTACTGATTTTGTTTCATTATACTAATATTTAACTAAAACCAGTAATTTTTTATAACTGTAACTTTAACAGAAACCATAAAATGGAAATTGAAAAGGAAAGCTACCAAACAGGGGAACACTTCCCAGAAATCACTCACTTCTTTATTATATAATGCTCTGCTCACCACCGTCTTTCATTATGCATTACTGTTCTCATTTTCTCTGCCATTGTTTCTTTCTTTCTTCACTCTCTTTGAAATGGAAGAGAAATCACCAAATGCCTTTCTCTATTCCTTATTGTTTGTGTTCCTCTCTGTTTCCATAGCTTCATCTAACTCATCTCAGTTCCAAACCCAAACACTTGTGCCCAACTCCCTCCCCCACGCACCCTCACTCTCATGGCCCGAATCCGTAACCATAAACTCCTACCCGGAATCCGCCACCACCCTCTCTCTTCACCTTCACCACATAGACGCTCTCTCTTTCAACAAAACACCAGAGCAACTCTTCCATCTCAGGCTCCAAAGAGACGCTGCCAGGGTCAAAACCTTCACCTCAATGGCCTCAGTTCTCAACAAAACCCAACCCAGAGGATACGGATCCGGGTCGGGTTTCAGCAGCTCAGTCATTTCGGGTCTCTCACAGGGTAGCGGCGAGTACTTCACGCGCCTTGGTGTAGGAACTCCCGCGAGAAACGTCTACATGGTGCTCGACACCGGAAGCGACGTCGTTTGGCTCCAGTGCGCACCTTGCCGCCAATGCTACTCTCAAACCGACCCGGTTTTTGACCCGACTAAATCCAAATCCTTCGCCGGAATCCCGTGCAGATCCCCACTCTGCAACCGGCTGGACTCGCCGGGATGCAACACCAAGAACGTTTGCCAGTACCAAGTCTCCTACGGCGACGGTTCATTCACCGTCGGCGATTTCTCCACCGAAACGCTGACGTTTGGGAGAACCGGCGTTGCGCGCGTGGCGCTTGGCTGCGGCCACGACAACGAGGGACTCTTCGTCGGAGCCGCCGGTCTATTAGGTCTCGGCCGTGGGAGTTTGTCGTTTCCGAGCCAAACCGGAAACCGGTTCAACCAGAAATTCTCTTACTGTTTAGTGGACCGGTCCGCTTCAACTAAACTGTCTTCCGTTGATTTTGGCGAAACGGCAGTTCCTCCAACCGCCCGGTTCACTCCTTTGTTAAAAAACCCTAAGATCGACACTTTTTACTACGTTGAACTCCTTGGCTTCAGCGTTGGTGGTGCTCCGGTTCGAGGCATTTCGGCTTCGCTCTTCCGGCTCGACCGGACCGGAAACGGAGGAGTCATTATCGATTCAGGCACGTCCGTGACACGGCTCACTCGCACTGCTTACGTGGCGCTTAGGAACGCTTTTCGGGTCGGGGCAGCCCATTTGAAGCGTGCGCCCGAGTTCTCTCTGTTTGATACGTGTTACAACCTCTCAGGGCTAGCGGAGGTGAAGGTTCCGACGGTGGTGCTGCATTTCCGGGGTGCTGACGTGTCATTGCCGGTGTCGAATTACCTGATTCCGGTGGATACCAGCGGGAGCTTCTGCTTTGCGTTCGCTGGAACAATGGGCGGGTTGTCTATCATCGGGAATATCCAACAACAAGGGTTCGAGTTGTGTATGATTTAGCGGGTTCACGGGTCGGATTTGCCCCTAGAGGGTGCGCGTGATTTGTCTCGTGAGTTGGGAACAACTCTTTCCCATACTTGTTTCTTCAACTCTAATTATTGGCTTTTTTTAATGTAAAATTAATCAAGAATATGAGAAAAGGAAATATTTATGATCTTAATCTAAATACTTTTATTTTATTACCTAATCAAATGCTAGCTTCTACTACTACTGTAATACAATGCACCAAAAAATTACAACTGTAATACAGGGCAATTTACTGATTTAATAGTTTACTTTGTTATGTTGTGTTTTGTGTAAATATAAATTTATTGTTAGACAAAATAGGTTTTATTTATTTATTGGGGTTTAGGTTAAGTTATGTATTTAAGAAAATCTTTAAAATGATGTAACCATCCCAATAATTTGTGCGGTTCAGAATTAACTAGACAAAGTGCAGCTCTTACATCTATATCTATAATATCTATGGTTGGGTGGGATTTGTTTGCAGTGCATAGAGTGCAGACAACCCAAATCCCGAGAAGAGAAAGAACAACATCGAATCTTAGAAACGAAATGAAGTGAACGCAACTTCAAGGTGGACGCGTGATCGCCAATCACGGACGTCTTTTTCTCTTTTTCATTTCAAGCCCATTCCTTACCCATGCCCTATTTGTCTTTCTTTATTTCTTTTTGTACAACCTTTCATTTTTCTCATTTCATGCAATGTGAATTCTATTTCACTTTATTATAAAAGAATTAAAAGAAAGTAATCTTGACTTCAACCAATTGTGTAAGAATTCTTAAAATGGAAAAAATTACCAAAGGAAGAGTTTATACACATATCTTACACTTTCTAATTAATTAAAGCTAAGTAACATTGATGATTATGAGTACGAAATTACCATTTGCGTGGTGATATAACGGTAATATTTTTTCCACTACAAGTTCAGCATTATATAATTTATACTTTGGCATTTTAGCCCAAAAATGGTTGTCATTCATGAATCTTGATACCATGCTATGGTTTTTTTTTTTCTTCATAACACAAAATTCGTTTAGAAAACATTAATAACTACCAACACGGCAACATTACATGCCCCTAACATAAAACTCAATAAATCTACAATTAATGCCTTTTCGTTTTAAATCTAAGTTCACAACTATGTTAGTATGATGTGAGGATTTGCATCAAAAGATAGTGCTTTTCTTCTAATAAATTAATAGGCATTTATAATAGAAGATTAAGCTCATAGCAGGGGTAAATCTTTAAGGAATTAAAATTATTGGGATGCTTTTCTCAATCTCTTGTTCCAGCCAATGTAGTATTTTCTTATAAATATAGGGTAAACGACTCCACAGTTTCTGGTTCCATCTGCCTATGATTCATAAGCATTGAGCAGCCATGGGACATACAGTACATTGCTACCATAGTTGAAATAGTTCCCAAGTTCCCACATAGCACATGCTAGTGACAATAAGTCAAAGTATATGAGCTCCAAGCAACACGTGCATAAAGACAAACTATCAGGCACAGACAACTGAGGAAATTTTCAAATAGTTAGTAGGAAGTAGCTTAGGAAAGAACAAAAAAGGTAATTGACTCTTTCGTATGTTGTTGGACCCTACGCTAGTACACATAATTTTGAAGTGGAAAAACACCAACTCACTGCAGGAGTGCATATTCTTTTCTAAACCACAATGATCAACAAATTAATAGCCTTCAATCTAACACTGATGCTTCGTTTGGTGGGAGTAGAGAAATGGAGAGAAAAGAAATGAGTAGAAGAGAAGTGGGAAGAAGAGAAATAGAGGTGAAATAGAGGAGAAATAAAGGTTGTTTGGTGTAAGTGAAATAGGTGAGAAATAGAAGAGAAATGTGAAAGTAGGTTGTTTGGTGTGATGGATGGAATAGAAGTGAAATAGAATTATTTTAATATTTTAATGAGTTTTTCCGCCAATAATCGATTTTTAGGCCAAAAAATCGATTGTCTGGAAGGCAATGAATTTTGTTTTGTATTCCACAACAAAAAAAATCGATTTTTAGGGCCAGAGATCGATTTTTTGCTGGTCAAAATATAAGTTCCATATGCCTGGGACCAAAATAATCGATTATATATACTTTGTAATCGATTATTGCATAAGTCACACTCAATTTCTTTGCATTTCTCGGCTATTTTGCAGAGAAATTACTTTGCCATGGGACCCACCACTATTTGCTATTTCTCCACATTTCCACTCATGCACCAAACAACCAGAGCAGGTGTATTTCTCTCCAATTCCACCTATCTCATTTCACTTCTCCCCTATTTCAGCTCCACCAAACAGGGGTTGACTGATAGGATTAATTCTTTTTTAATTATTTTTTCATGAAATGTTGAACTATGTTACCAAAAGCAACTTGAAAATTTCACTGATGAATTGGAATTTTCATTCTTCTTTTCATGAATTTTCACTGATGCATTGGAATTTTCATTCTTCTTTTTTAGTGTACAATAGTAACAGTTCTTTTTTTTTTTTTTGGTCAACAATAGTAACAGTTCGATTTAAACTTATAGAGTGATATTTAGAGTTTTTGGGCCTTTGACCCAATATTTACGAAAAAAATAAAGTAGGAGATATTACAGCTATTAATACTTTAATATAATGATGAATTATATACTAACATATAATCTTGTCGTATTATTGACCGAACAGAAAGGATGAACATTCGTCCAAATTTGTTAATTTTGCATCCAATGTTTAAAGAAGTGTCACCGCAAGTTCGTTCATCCAACATGCATGTGAATAGATAGACTTTAGACTTCAATTATGGAGCAAGTTAGACAAAAGTCTCGGATTTGCATTAAAATACGGATTGTACTGAAGAATAATGTGTGCAAAGGATCCTGCACCTTCTCTTTGTCCCAATATATTTATATTCCTAACATGATTCCTATGACTCTGCATGAGAACAAACAATTAAGCAATAATATTGCAATGCTGTTGAAAACAAATCACTGGATTTCCTTTAACATCAAAAGTACTTTAACAAGAAACTCCTTTAAATTGAATGCAATATGGTGCAGAGCGCTTTCAACGTTAGGAGAGGCAGGTTAAAATGCAATTTACTGGAATTATTCTCATTCATAAAGAGCTCGATTTCTTCTATTAGAATATGGGTAGGATGGGAAAAAAATGTAAAATATGCATAACTGAGATCTGCAATCTGTTAAGATCTGACAAATAATTATAAATAATCAATCAAGATCAAACACTGCAAGATTTATCGGGTTTCTAACGTACGGTTGACACCAAAGCTATTTTCTGATAATGAGGAACCAGTTTCCCGAATTTAAAAAGTCAATGAGTTTATTGAGTTGTCAAAAATAAATTTTGAGGTGGGCAAGAATTGGCTTAATTAGAGTTGGGTAAAAATACTGAACCGAGACTTTTACTGCCATACAAACATTCTCTTAAATAAGTTATTTGAATATTAACAATTGTTTGTATACTTTGGCCACAAGAATTGATATCTCTAGCAGGAATTGCATCTGATGTTACAGAAAACATCTATACAAGGTACAAACATGAATTTCATCCAAATTGCTTGTATCCTCAAGTTATAAACTTGATCTGTGAGAATATCAAATTACAGAATAGTCTTAGTGATGATGCTTACTTCTTTTCTTCTCCTTTTTCTTTTTCTTATGCTTAGATTTCTCTTTGGACCTGTGCTTCTTAGAATGTTCCTTGTCAGAGTAGCTAGAGTGAGACTTTTTGTTCTTTTTCCGTCTTTCTTTATGAAGCTCCTCCTCATCAGAAGATTCGTATGACTTCAATGATGGAGGCCTCTCCGGACCATAAATAACACGACGCTCCTGAACATCGGTACTAGTACTGGGCTCCCCATCGGTATGAGGAAGGTAAGGCCCAGTCTCATCCATCCTTGGACCAACAGCACCTCTGCCTCGCTTGGTCCTGGATCAATATAGAGCTTCCTAATTAGAGGTTATATGAAGGCATGCATGGACATAAAACATCAGAAAGCATAAGTGAGCAATAAAACCTTGAGTGCAGAAACTCCTCAAGCTCTTCATCCTTTAAACCTTCTGGACTATGCTCATACTCTCTTTTACTTGAGCATGAAGCAGAGGTTCTAGTGCTGTTATCAATAGCAGCATTTCTTCCTGCGCTTCTTGATGAGATATCATCCCTACGGCTTCTATCTCCACTGCTTATATCTATTGATGTGCCTTTAACCCGATTATCCAGCTCCAGTTCTTTCTGTCGTACTCGCCACATCTCATTCACTTCCACAGCTCGATTTGCTGGTAGAAAGCACCAAAAGAAATTTAATTTCATTAATATAGATAAATATCAGCTCAACATATAGATGTCATACTCACTGTACAAAAAGTATCACAACAGAGGAGGGTTGTTATTTGCCTGACTCATACATTCAAGAAATTATGTTAAGTGTCAATATTCAACATGGGTGAAGTAGTTGTGTGTTTCATTTGGTTGCAAATCGTGTTTTGCATGAAACCACTTGTGCTTGAGTCATGTTGGCTCATTGTAATAATAGTAACAAAGCCATATTGAAATATTATAGATTTAAAAAAAAAAAAAAAAAAGGTTTTGATAATGTGTGCCCTGAGGAACATCAAGGAATTTAAATAAAAAATCATTAAATGGAAAGTAAAACATTTAATATCTAACTTCAATTAGAAATGCATAGAGAAGTCACAACTCAAAACTAAAGTCCAAGTTACAACATAAAAGACACAATTTTATTCATTTATATATATATATATATATATATATATATATAGATGACATAAATTTTAGTACCCATAAGAAAAAGATGTTTTAGCCACACCCAGGAACATTCATTTCATAGGAAACAGCAAGCAACAAGAAACAAGTATAAGGAAAGAGTGTTTGGCAAAACAGAAATAAACCAGCAGGGAATCATCACATCCAGATCCAGTCATCCCTCATAAAAGAGTACTACCGCAGGTGTTCCAAGTTTGTAACCAATAAGTACTACTGGTACCGTATATGCATCTGGGACAGGAAAAGCACTCTATAGAATTGCACATGAATACTAGACCAACACAATGCATGTGAAGACACTAGTAAGGAAAACAAAATACATTTCAAATTTACTCAAACCAACCCTTGGTTTTTGCATAAAACCCAAAAAAAGAATAGAAAAGAGAGGGTAAATTAAGAGGATACCCATGACTCCCTAGGAAAAGTCATGGGTATCCTATAATGGTAAATGTTTCCCTCCTTCCAACTCTCCCCCCAACCCCGGAAAAAAAAAACAAATTGAATGAAAACTGTTCTAAACTCAAAGGGCATATACAACAATCACTAGACACATCAATTAAATGACAGGCCAGTAAAATATTATTTCCGAGTTCCCACACAATGATAAAACTTCTCAAAAGCACAGCCATAAAACATAAGACAATATAAAGCAATAATAACCAAGCTCTGTCCAAAAGTAGTGACTAAGAAATAACCTTGTTGTACCCCACGTACAGTAGCAGTGAGGAAACGTGAATTTGGCCGACTTCGTACATTAGGCTTATGGAGATAAGCCAGAACACCTTCCTTTTCAGATTGCCGCTGCAATTCAGCTGCTTCCCTCATAAGAATAGCAGCTATTCTGTTTTCAGTCTCCAAATCCATCTGATCATATTTACCCAAAAATAAAAGAACACTAGAAATGAGATTTCAATTGAATGAATGACAAACAAAAATCAAGCAACAACTTCAGGGAGTGTGATGTTTTGTGTTGAGAAGGGGTGAGGGACCAAATAAGCAGCAAAAGCAACTATTAGTTTACATGTTACTGACATTGTCAAGTTTCTGAAGTCCTCTCAATGCAAAATATTAATCAAGAAACCAAAAATCTCCTGCTTAATGCTACAAGTGCCATTCAATCTTTTTTAAGTCAGCTAATTGTTAAGCGAAAAACCCTGTAAAGAAACCTACATTTCAAATTGAATCCCAATCTCAAAGAGGTTTTAGGTTGTAACAGGTAGTCCCCAAAGTATCATCAACATCGAACCTTCAAATTCATAAAAATTTCTCTCAAAGTATTGGGGAACAAAGAGGATTACAGAAAGAGGGAACTAAATCAAACTCAACTACCTAATGGGGTTTATTTGATCTTCCCAACATAATTTATCCTGTATAAATGTTCTCGTGATGTATTTGAGGGCACATTAAATATATGATGCACATGTTAAACTATTAATAATCAAATTAGGTCTTGATAATATGATTAATGTATTAGTGGATATGTCTATGGTTGTTAGCTATTCTATGTATACTAACATATGCCAAATGTCTTATAGTATAAATGTGCTCTCTCAGATCTCAGCAGAATTATTTTTGGGATTCTTCCTTTATGGGTTTCAGCAAACGTTTTTATAAAGTAGTGTGCTTGTCAAATATACAGAGATATTTCTTATGAGCTGGTGCTTTCTTTTCCTGGACATCTTTCTGGATTTCAGAAGGCGTGTTTATATCCATTCAGTAAGGTTCCAAACTTGTACACCAGCGGTCTGCATTTTTTTTACAGCACATACTCCACATAGATTGTTACTAAAAGCACCAGCTACACAGCAAAGAGTTTGTCATTGCTAAAAGTAAAAAAAAAAAAAAACAGAGGATTTTGTGCAGTGCCTATTTATATTGATTTTCTTTCTAATAAAAATTTGATGATTTAGATTGCTTTATTTATATTGATTTTCCCACTCATAGGCATGTTTTTAACTCTGCTTATGGTGTAGATTAAAATATTCAAATAGATTGAATTTTACAGTGTATAGAATGCAATAGAGGGACCAAATTCACACAAACAAGAAAAGAAATAAAATACTGCATTGAAGCTATACCAGTGGTAAATCAGAAATTAATGATTGTTTTTATCAGAAATCAGTAATAATTAACCATGACAACAACAAGAAATGAAAAACTCTAAATCAGTGGTAATGACCACAAAAAATAGCAAAGACAATGGTATGTACTCTACAGCAAAATTCCCCCCTAGACTGACAATTTGTAACTCCTTTCTCAATGACAATTTATAGATCTTCAATCATAAGAAACTGGCAATACTGGTTTTTGACTTCCTAATTTGTGTCACCAAAACATAGATGCAAGTTGAGACATACTCTGGGTTCAATTGTTCAAAATCTTGAAAGGTGCCTCCTTGGTGAACCACTTTCTTGTCACTAACTTCCACTGCTATAGTCAGTCTCTCTCTCACTCTCTCCCTTTCCCTCCCCTCTCTCAGTTCATTAGTGTGTTTGCCACCAACACTTTCCAACTTGGCCATTCCAAACAGCAGAAGCGTGTATAAAATGTCTATACCTAATTGAACAAGCAGAAATCTACCTTAGCATAAGTGTGCAACACTAGCCTTAGGATGCAAAAGAACACTAACCTTAGGATGCGAAACAAAAACTAGCTTGTGTAATCAAACATCATGCACGCATTGCAATCTTAAAATGCCAAAAAATAAAAATTGGAATGCCAAAACAAACACATAAGAACTAAGATCCAGAAAGCAGCAAGTGTGTGTGGAGTGTAAATAGCAAAAGCTGGAGTTGAAGTCCATTGGTGAGGAATGCTGGAGAGGCGTATCATTGTATGAATCACAGAAATTGGAATTTTTAATTAGATGAAGGATACTGGAATTTCATCAAACACCAATTGCTACGTATAACAGAAAGGTAGCAAATGAGGAAACAAAAACATTAAAAAGAAAAGAAAGCACATATATCCCCCAGTCACCACATTAGATGCGTAGTTAATCAGGTGCCTATTGATTCACTTTACCAATTAATCAAAATTAACTGGAAAGTGAAGATGTGATGCTATTGATTCACTTAAACAAACAATTAATTAGATTAATTGATTCACTTACCGTGCACACCGAGCGCAGAGGAGAGCGTCGATGGCGGACCACAAGCGCGATGATGATTATGAGGGAGCCGCAGAGATGGAGATGGCGCACAGGCAAGGGTGATTCCGGAGAAGGTAGACGGCGAACAGGTACAGGCCAACCGCGAACGAGGAATAAACGACGGTTTAGGGGAACAGGGCAGCGTAGATTTCGGAGAAGACACGGTTGGGCAAGGGTTAGGGTTCTCGATATAAAAAATGAAAGTCAGGGAAGGAGACTATTTGAAACAAAAGTAAAAGCAATATTTACTCGCTCCGTCCCTGTATATAAGAGTAAAATAATTGAAAGTTCCTTAATATAAGATTATTTATAAATTTTTAGATAAAATAATAATTTTTTTTGTACTTACCCTTTATTAATGTTCAACTTTTTTTATTCTTCATATATTGATAAGTGTTAATAGTTAATGAAGTTTTACCTACATGCCCAATTACACAAAAATTTAATAGATGGTCCGAGACCACCACGTCACCCAGGGTCCCGACCAATTATTATTTGACACATGACCAAAATTCAAGGTCTGACCATAAATTTATTTTTAATTCCGACCAATTTTTCTTATATGTCAAATGTTGATTGGTCGGGACCATGGATGACGTGGTGGTCTAGGACCATCTAATAATTTCTCCAACTACACCATTGGAAAGTGACTTTTTGAGTCTTCCACCATGTCACAATTAATGTCTCTAAAATATAGTGACTTTTAAATAAGGTGTATTTCGAATGCTTTTTTTTAAAAAAAAAAGATAAATACATTAACTAACTTTTCTTAAACTGTGTAAAACGGTTAGAATGGTCTTATAATAAGGGACGGGGGGAGTATATATTAATAAAAAAATAAAAAATTTGTTAAAAATTATAATTATTTCCATATTTAATTTATTAATAATATAAAATGTCATATTTTTTAATAAAATATTTTTATTTTTAATTTATTAATATATAAAATATTGCACGGATTATAACTTTTTTATTATTTTCAAAACTGAGTGAAGAGTGTGTTTTTAGAACAAAGTTAAAAACCAATTCAATCCAATTTAGTCAATGTGTTTTATTTTAAAATTTAATTGATATTTTTTAAAAAAGAGGTGAGTATGAGAATATAAATTTATTCATGAGGATGTGTATATGCGAATTTAGGATTTCACTCCTAAGATTTATTTTTCGAGTTTAATATATATACATTGTTAGTGTAAAAAAGTTTTACACAGACATCGATCTAATGATGTGTTGCCACATTATTTATTGAATTTAATATCATCTGAGGTGTCATATTCATTAAATGATGTGGCGGCACACCATTGGATGTTTGTGTAAAACTTCCTTACACTGACAGTGTATACTAATTAAATCCATGTCATTGTTACCATTATATTCATTCTTTTCTCTTTAAAAAATAATTTTAATTTAATATCTTTTTATATCATATTAGAATTAGAAATTATAAATTGGTATTTTTAATTACTTAATTTCCATCACTTAAACCTTTGTCAACTGATTGTTGTTTTACTAATTGATTGATAAATTAATTTCCTTCATTTAAATAAATATTGATTTATCTAAAATTTGTGTATAAGTATTCATGTTGGATTGTTATTAAAAATAAAAATAATTAAATCCATTTAATAAGCCCAATTAATTCATATTTTCATAATTATTTTGATGAATTATGCATTTTGTGATGATTAATTGGTTTAAACTTTTACATTCATTTTTACTATTTTAAAATTTACAAAATAAAAATATAATGAAGGAAAATGAATCATACCCTTTTACTTTTTAAAATTTAATTCAAGTAAAATTTATGTATCCCGACACTTATATTTTAACATTAGTGTCCTAATAATGACACTTTTTTTTGTTGGCAATCCATCTTCGCAAGATTTTGTTAAAATTAATGTTGATGGTAGCTATCAACATATTGATGGTGTTAATAGCAGTTGTGGTAGACTTAATTTGTAGTACTCGGGGGGTATTGGGTAGTGGTCTTTTTTTTTTTTTTTTTCTAGTTTTGAAGACTCTGGATACGTTATTAAGGTTGAGTTTTTCACTATTAGATAAAGTCTTTGGTTTTCATGTTTTTTGAATACAGAGAAATCCTTTGTGAGATTGATTTTTTGGATGTTGTCTAGCTTCTATCTCTATAAACAAATCTCAAGTTGTATTTGCATGTAAACTTGCTACATGACGTATTTGTTTTGTTGAATAATGAATTGGATGGTTTGGTTGTTTCATGTCTTTTACAATGTGAACCAATGTGCTTGACTGCTTGTGAGGGATGGATCCAAAAAGCATGGGAAGAGGGGCCAAAATCATTTAAAAGGGTTATAAATATGTAAATTATAGAAATAATATTAGTTTAAAATTTGTTTATCAAGTCAAATAAAAAAAAAAAAAAGATACTTTATATGAACATAAAATTACACCAATAAAAAAACACAATTTAAATGTAAATAATGATTATAAAATATGTAATGTATAAGTTTTTATTTAATAAAATACCATGTATATAATTATTGTTGAGGGAGGGGGGCCAAAGCCCCCACTTGCCCCCCTCTACATCCGTCCCCGGTGCTGGTGCATTAGGAAAGTTGGTTATTCATGATTTATGAAGTTTTGTAGATATGGTATACCCCATTTTGAGTTATCTTATGGTTTGTTAGATGACTTAACGAGGGATTTTGTACACTCATTATTTTTATTCATGATTTATTTTATTACTTTTCACTAAAAATAATATTATTTTTCATTTGGTCTATGCTATAACAATTCTTGATGTTAGGGGTAATGGATGGAAGACGAGACCTTTAGCAGAGGAGGCCTAAACCCTTAGGACTCGTTTGGTAGTCATGATAGAACAAGGGCAAACGGATAAAAGAGTCTGGTAAGAGTGAGATAGGACATAAGCTAGATACACTCTAAGCAAGCCATCAAATAGTATTATATTATCCTATTTAAGTTTAAGATGGACAAGATAATGACATGATATGGCTCAAATTATATTCAAATGATAAAATTACTCTTCTATTAAGTAATGGTTGAATGCGTTAAACAATAAAGATATTGGAAGGTGACATATAGAGGTGGGGTGGTGAATATGTTATGCAATGGTGGGGTGGTGGTGGGAGTGTTTAGCAGTGACAATAATGGTGATATACAGGACATTGAGACAATGATGGATGGTGTTGGGCAGTAGAGGTGACAATGCGGTGGTAATAACAATGGAATGTATCAAGTAGTAGTTGCAATGGTTATGGATGCCAAGCGGTAGCAAAAATGGGGGTGGAGGGTGCCAAGTTGCAAGTGTTATCGTGGTAGGGAGAGAGCGAAGAGGAAGGGATAAAAGGTCAGGGACAAGAGTGAGGGGGAATATTTCTATCCTTTCATATTGATTTCTAACCCATTCCCCACCATTGGATTGTTTTTTTTTTTTAACAAGTGAATAGGATAGGATAATCTGATCTTATCCTATTAACTCGACAAACTATGAATTAAAATAAAATAATATTATCTTATCTTATCTTATCTTCCTTATATTGGCTATCAAACTTTGGGCCTGATAAATGAATATCACTCTTAAGTCCTTGCACTTGATTTTCATTATTATGTGCTTCCATAATCTTCTTATAGACTTAGCAAATGAGTGAAGGTTTGAATTTTACCAGTGAATGGTTAAATTAACCATAACAAACTTGAAATGTTTTTCATCTCAAAAAGTGTATATCCTTTCATGTTTCATCTCGTTTTATCGTTATGAAATGGTATCCCCTTTCAAAAGCTTACACGCTCTAAACAATGTATTATTACAAAAAAAGATTAAATAAGTTTTTGGTCCCTAAACTTTCACCTAAATTTGTGTTTGGTCCCTAATATTTTTTTTTTCATTATTTTTGGTCCCTAACGTTTTCAAATCATTGAAAGTAGTTTATGTCACCCCTATATTTAACAGAGTTGACGACAGAGATTAATTTTAATGATTTGAAAACGTTAGGGACAAAAATTAACGAAAAACAAAGATTAGGGGTCCCAGATTCGGCTTTGATCCCTAAACTTTCACCTGAATTTGGTTTTGGTCCCTAATTTTTATTTTTCGTTGTTTTTTGTCTTTAACGTTTTCAAATCATTGAAATTAGTCTTTGCCACATCACCCCTATATTTAACAGAGTTGACGACAGGGACTAATTTCAATGATTTGAAAACGCTAGGACAAAAAAAAAACGAAAAAAATTAGGGATTAAAACTAAATTCAGGTAAAAGTTTAGAGACTAAAAACATATTTAACCCTTATAAAAATTAGTTAAAAAATACATCTTGTCATGAACTTGGTCACATGAGATTTTCCAATGTATATGTAGTTTGTATTGGAGTTATGGAGTGAGTTTTTATCCGCCCATCTCCAAGTATAGCAAATTAGCAAGTAACTCAATCTATTCTTGTTATTGCTTTATATGTTATATTATTGATATTATTGAATTAAGAAACTATTGACAATACCACTGTGTTAAAATTACAACGATTGGTACACGTCAGCCCAACCCGTATTAAATGATTGTATCCATGGGCCTTGTTTATTTTTTGTTTTGGTTGCCTGTCCATTAAACTGCATTTTTTTTTAGTCTTGAATTGTTTTTAACTTCTTATTATTGAAAAACAATTCCATTTTATTTAATAGAAATGTCAGAATATCATAAATGATACTATCATACATGCATCATTGACATTGGATGTGGCTGACTAAGGGAGTGTATTGATTTAGGATTTTAAAAGACTTTTTTAGTTGAAAAAAGTTTGCAGATTTTTAAAAGATTTTATAGGATTTTCATGACTTTAAGGATTCTGCAAGAATTTCAAGAATTTTTAAGTCAGGATTTTAATGGATTTGTATCATAGACTCTGCGGGACTTTGTGGACTTTATAGGATTTTATAGACTCTGCAAGACTTCGTGAAGTTCTTATATATGATAAGAATTCAAGATTATTTTGCATACATTCAAATTTAAAAAAGGGTCAAAGACACAAAAATAATTAAAAAAAAGTCGGGATAAATAAAAGTAAAAATAATACAGTTATTAGTTAATTCACCATAATATTATGTCCTCCTAAATAGCGTTCATCCACATATTCATTGCTATACTAGTCCTCCAAGCATAAATATAAAATTAGTATAAAAAACGCGTATATATATATAGCATAGATAATTTTTTTTTAAAATTGTATATATAATTTAAATATCTTATTTACTATTATTATAAAATAATGAAAATTTGAGAAAAATAATTTAAATTTAAATATATTTTTATCATTAAAAATATTATTTCTTTTAAAAATAGTCTTTATAATTTTTTAACATGTAATTTTTATAAAACACAAAATTATGTACTTTTAATTCTTAAAGACGTATTAAAATGAAACTATGAGAAAAATGAATTAAATTTAAATATATTTTTAGCTTTAAAAAAATTGTCCTTTAAAATTGTCCTTTTTAATTTTTTTAACTTTAAATCTCTACAAAACATATAACTCATGTGTTTTAGCTCTTTTACTTTACACGTCGTGTATTTTAAAAAACATATAAAACTCATGTAGTTTTAGTTTTTAAATACATTTTGAAATGAAATTATGTGAAAAATAGATTAATTTTTATTTTTAAAAATATTTTTCTTTTAAAAATAGTCTTTTTTTTATTTTTTTTAAATTATTCTTTAAAATGCATAAAACTTATTTATCTTTGGCCATTTTACTTGACACATCCTTGATCTCTCTTCATTTCCTATTATTTCAATTATAATTTATTTCACTTTCTTTCTCTTTATTATTCTTCTATCTCTCTTTCTCTTCATTTTCAGAAAAAATTATTGAAAATTTTGGTCCTTTTTAAACTTTTGGCCCTTTTTAAACTTTTTTTTTGGAAACTACCTAGTTACGTTATATAAAAAAGAAAATTTTTCTACATTCGGTATCTTCCCGAATGTAAACAACACTACTTGATTCAACTGATATTAATCCAATGAATAATAGAAATTAATTTAAAAAAATGGACACAAAATATGAAGGTACTATTTATAAACTTGAGTTATAAATTATGAACATGTATCTATCTAATGTTTTTAAGCACACACTGTGGACATGTTACATTTTCAAACACCCAATAGCTAAAGAAAAAAATGATTTAAAAACAATACGGAGCCTATATTGTAGCATCTCATAATCTATATTCTCTTCCGCAAAAGTTGTAGCATCAGGTATCACCAGGGTCTACTGATATGGAAGCATTCCCACTAACATAATGCAGTAAATCTGTAAACCATTAATATATACGATTACAAATTAGTCTCACCTTTAAGTACTCTTTCCATACTTCATCACAAGCGGTGAATGTCTCTGTAATTGGATCCCACCCAAAGCCATAATTGTTGCGCATAAGTGTTGACATGTTGTTATATTGTTTCTCAAACCTATTCGATTCAGGTAATGATTACATGTTTTCGGGAACCTATATGTTTTTAGCACGTGTAGCAAATTGCTTATAATATTTTATCCAATGCAAGAGGATTAAGGAAACGTACCTCATAAACCAAGACGAAAGAGATTCGGAAGATTGACTCTATGCTTGTTGGGGGAAGAGGAGAGAGAGAAAGAAAGGTTATGTGACTCTGTGCTTGTTGGAGAATGAAACACTTGAATCAGAAATCCTTTCAATTTGGGTGAGATTGTTTGATGGATTTGGTATTTATAGATACTACTAAAAAGTCACTCAAAATCTATGTAATAAAAGAATTCCTTAAAATCCTTATATTTTCTAATACCTATGGATTGTTTTTAAGTTTTAGGAAATCTCAAACAAATACCAATGGATTTTAACAGACTTTTTTTAAAGTCTTGAAAAGCTAGATTGAATATGGATTGTTTTTAAGTGATAGAATTTTGATTGAATACTAACAGACTTTTTTACCCATAAAAAATCTTTTAAAATCCTTTAAAATCCTAAACCAATACACCCCCTAAATGAAGTTGTAGTAATGGTTTGGTACATACCATATCCGTGAGGTGGGGAATCCAGGGAAGCTTAGTTGGAAAAGTCCTATATGTGTTTTAGCAGCTTCAAAAGTGTCATAAATGGCTTCCATTACCATTAATGAAAGGCACCTTACCTTACCTGCCAGTCCAAGTCGTACGCGGTCGGTAGTGGTGGACCTTCATGATCTAATCTAATTATTGCTTCCCTCAACCCAAAATAAATAATTAAAAACAAAAAATACTTAATTAATTAGAGGAGCATATGCATCCTAAAATAGCTAGAAAATTTGGAGCTTACTCCCCCCTCAATAATTTATGATTGTGTAAAGTAATATATCCGTCCCTATTTTTTTTAGTTATACAATTTATTCCTTATGAAATAGAAAAACCCAATACAATCCTGATTTTTTTACTTTTTCTGTCATTATAGTTTAATTGTGTGTTTTCCGTCAATTTTTTTATTACGTGTCGCATTTAGTGATATTGTGTTACACTATTTATCATCGGGCCATAAAAATAACGTCATTTTGGTTGAGACCTTCCATTGAAAAAAAGGGGAAGAAAAGAAGAAAAGAAAGAATATGAAAGCACACGATTGTTGAAATTGAAGTCTTTTAATCTATAAAATGAACAAAATCACATCATTTTTGTGTCAGAGTGTACACTATAATGACAAATAGTGTGACACAGTATCACTAAGCATGACACATAATAAGAAAATTAACGGGAAACATATGCGTGGTTGGACTATAATGACAGAAAAAACAATAATTATATTAAGTTTTTATATTTCTTATGGACTAAATTGTATGACCTTACAAAAGTTAGAGATTGATTTACTAGTTTACTCTTGCTGATTTCATTAGTGAAATGATTTTTTTTATTATAATTTCAAAAAAGTAAAAAATTAAGATGGGTAGGCGATGTGGAGCATAGTCTCTGGGAACTAAAAATGAAATATTCTTTTTGCCTCATTCTTTTGAAACAAAACTGAACTTTTGCTACTAATATCTTTTGTAGGTTTATTACTTGTGACATTCAATAATGTTAACTTTGGCAGTACATTACTTCCCAAGGTACAAGTTGTCAAAAAATTATTTGCTATTACGGAAGGCATGGTGATTTTGCCTTGAAGTAACGTTGTTTCCAAGTCATATCTGATGCTAATATTTTGTTGCAATTAATCCTTCCTAGGCTGGGATGATAAGCTCATGAAGGACAACAGCTTTTGTAAAGTTGAGAAAACTATATATGTGTGTGTGTTGGCAACTATATAACTCGGTATCTTGTTGTGATTCTGATACAATAATGCATATATCATGATTCCTGTTCTGATTTATATTGATGATAACTACAGAGTACAGCTTATGAATTTCTTGTCTTCGGTTCTGATACGGTATTGAGACTAGAGATGGAACATTTTTTTCTAACAAAGTAGCTCTGATATATACTCTCCCTTCATTTCACTTTATTTCTCATTTTAAAAAGAAAAAAATTAATCCATTTTATTTGTCATTTTATCATTTTAAGAAGCATTTAATCCTTTTTCACTAAATATATTCTTTGCAAATAGTAAATGAGAGAAAATTTAATAATAAATGATAAAGAGTAACAATGAAAATTTATTTAACATTTTTTATAAAATTTAAAAAATTGATTATATTTCTTAATTTTTATGCAAAACAAATATTTTAAAGACTTGTAAAATGGGACAGAGTGAGTATAATAAAACTACGGAATATATAGATAGATTTTGTGACTGGTTTCTCTAATCTTCCCTAGGAAACTGTTTTCTTATTTTTATAGGGTCATGCTTAGGGATGTCAAAACTAACTGCCCTGCGGGTACCCGCATGCTCATTAAAACATATTTTTCTATTAAATGTATTTGAATATTAAGATTTTTTATTATTTTATGATGAGATATAATTTATTTTATATTAATTTTTGATAATATTTTTAATATATTAACATGTAATGGTATTATATAATGATTGTTTATATATATAGTATGATATTATAATTTATTATATAACTATTAAATTTTGGACCTGGGCCTAACTCAACCCCAAAAGTTAGCTTGTAGGGTGAGGACTGCCCAAGGCTTATATACTATTAAATGGCCTTATCACTAGTCAATGTGGGACTTTCCAACACACCCCCTCACGCCCAGGGCTGGACATCTAGAGCGTGGACACATCAAGGGGTGGGGGCCCAATAACAACGGGTCTAGGATAGGCTCTGATACCATCTTAGATTTTGGACTTGGACCTAACTCAACCCCAAAATTGTGGTAAGGCCAAATTGTGGTAAGGCCTAGAGATAAGGCCAAATTGTGGTATATAAGCCTTGGGCAATCCTCACCTAACAAGCTAGCTTTTGGGGTTGAGTTAGGCCCAGGTCCAAAATTTAATATGGTATCAGAGCCTATCCTAGATGATCCGTTGTTGTTGGGCCTCCACCCATATAGTTGTCCACGCTCCAGATGTCCAGTCCTGGGCGTGAGGGGGTGTGTTAGAGTCCCACATTGCCTAGAGATAAGGCCAAATTGTGGTATATAAGCCTTGGGCAATCCTCACCCAACAAGCTAGCTTTTGGGGTTGAGTTAGGCCCAGGTCCAAAATTTAATAATAACATCTCCTCTATTTTTTTAATAAAATTTAAATTCTTAAACATTAATGGATACCCGTGAATACCCGCAGATACCCATTACCTGCATGGGTACCCGTTAATTTTAGCGGGTACCTATACGGGTAGGTACTACTCGCACCCGCCCCGCCCCGTTGACATCCCTAGTCATGCTAACGAGTGCCCTTAGGGAGAAATTATTAGATGGTCCCGACCAATCAACATTTGACACATAAAAAAAAATAAGTTCACTAAAAATAAATTCATGGTCGGGATCATGAATTTTTCTTATGTGTCAAATGTTAATTGGTCGGGACTATAGATAACGTGGTGGTCCGGACCATCTAATAATTTCTCGCCCTTAGGGCATTGGTTATTGGAAATCACGATATTGATCATCCATTTGTTTCATTAAATACCACACATACTTTAATAAAACTTTTTATTTTTAGTTCTTTAATTGTTGAGTGTGTTTGATAAAATTAGCTAAAAAGTTAGTTGAAACCTTAAAGCTACTTGAAAGTTGAAAAACTAGTTGATTTGATTGAAGGTGTTTGGTAAAACTAGCTGAAAATGGTAAAATGACATACAATGACATCATTAATTATTAAATAATGATGAGTGGAGGTGGTTAAGGGATAAACTTGTAATAAATTTCAGCTTGTAGCTGAAAAGGGGAGCTTTTCTAAAAAAGACTACCTCAAGTAGCTTTTCAAGAAAAATTAGTAGTTACTAAGAAATGTTACTTTACCATACATAGTTGAAATAGTTTCAGCTACTAATTTCAGCTTTTAGCTAGCTGAAATGACTTACCAAACACACTTATAACATGTTTGGTTTGGCGTTAAAAAATACAAAACCATAGTTTCGCAGAAGTGATTAAAATTACTTTCGTCCAACGTGCTTCGTAAAACTTGCATAATTAATCTCAACCATTGATATTCAAAATCAATTCTACTCATTTATAAACCAAACACGCAGTTAAACATTTCCCATTTTTATATAATTAATTCCATCAGCAAACCACATTAATGTGCGTGATGTGCCTCCAGGCTCCAGCCTAAATGACATGTGACTTGAGTTCTTGTACTCATGCCGGCCAGTACCAAGAATTGTAAGGACCAATAGAAAATTACAAATCTAACACAATGTTAATCATAACATTAATTTTGATAATATGACTAGCAAGATAGGAACAGAGAATTGAAGAGTAAATATCAATTATATGTGTCCTTAATAATTTAAGGTATGTTTTTACTAGTAAATATTCTAAATCTATTAATTTTGATTATTTTTTCACTTTATTTTTCTATATTTTTTTTTTCAATTTAAAATGTTTTTTGTCTTAGTTTTCTAGCTATAACTCTAAAAGATGCATGATAAAACCTAAAGGAAAGTGTAAATTAATTAAAAAGTAATTAAAGAAGACGTTTAGCCAGAGTGAAAAAAAAATGTCATGATCATAAGGAGATAATTATAATTAATTTATCATCTCATTAACAAGTGTAAGCCTTTAAGTGGAAGTAAACATAACAACATTTTTGGAACAAGTGGCCCGAAAGCTATACTATATACTTTGTGAAACATCCGTTCTTCATACGTGTTTTAGCAGTTTCGTCAAATTAAGTAACAATATCATGATAACGATGATTACCTTTACAAATATAATATATTTAAAGAAATTATGTGACTTTCATGTTTGGTTAATTTAATTTTCTCCTTCAGGAACTAATTAACCACTTTGAAGCAGAAGTAAAATTTCTCATTTTTAATTTATGGGATTTTCTTAAAAGTCTGTAACTGTTGTTTGATCCATATATATATATATATATATATATATTAAAAACAATGGATACCAAGTTCTTTCATTTTAAGATAAGATAAAAAGAACTAAGTTATACATGATATTAGAAGCCATTGTAATTGAAGTGTAAGGTTGTCAAAAATAAATAAATTATATACACTTTAAGAAAAAAAACAACTTTTATGAAAGAACAACCCGCATGCATGCAAAAAGTTTTACATCCCGGACCCTTGTACAGCTCAAAGAAAATGAGACCAATATTGTTTAATTCAACAATGATGGGATATATAATATAGTGGCACTATCAATAAAAATGAATTTGCGCGTCCTTTAAGGGTTGTTCACACCATGAGACTTGAGTTGAGACCACCATATCTCTCTCCACATGATAGAATTATTAAGTCCTTATAACTAATTAGCGAAATGGAGGGGGTTGGTTTGGTTAGTTGGTTATGTAATAATTAAAAATTCCCTTAAGAAGGATATATAGCAACACATTTTTTATATACTCTTATTATAAAGTGAGTTTCACATAAATTTTGTTAAATAAAGGATGAATTCAATAAGTTAAGAAAGGTAATTATGAAAAGAATATATATTAAAAATAAGTTTAGTTATGTTTTTAGTCCCTTTATCATGATTAATGTTTAAGTTTAATCTTCTAATTTTTATGTGAATTTAGGCTTAATTGCGAGTTTTCAATTTTTAATTTTTAGAAAATTTTAATTAAGTTTTTTACAACTTAACCAAAAACTGAAAATCTCATTTTGTTATTTTCAAAAACAGATATTTTAAAAACCACGTAAATATATTTTTAATTTTTGGTTTTAAGTTATGAAAAATTTGATCAATTATTTTTAAAAACAAAAAACTTAAAACCATCCGAAAGAGACTTTAGTTTTTTAATATTTTAATTGTTCTAATTTAAGTCACTTCGTCATTTTCTAATAGTTGAGACTTTCAATTTTTCATTTTCTAACTTAAAATTACAATTTAAGTTGATAAAAAAATTTAAACATTCTTTTATTTAAATTTACCGATTAAAATATGAAATTTCATTTAAAATAAAATCCTTAACTTTTTTCATTTTCAAACTTCAACCAGATCTCTTATAAATCCTTTAAATATATATCACTAAATTTCTTATTTCTAAACCTTTAAAGTTATTAAATATCTCAAATCTATATTAACTATCTAAATACCTAGATAAATAAGAAAAATTATAGGTTTTAGATAAAATAGATTGTGAAAGAACTCATAATCGGTTTGTTTGCTCATTGCAATGGATTAAAATCGATTCACACAAATCTTAATGCATGTTTAATAAATGTAATGAATTTTTTTTTTTACTTTTGACTGAGAATCCTTCACATACCACATATATAATTATGAGTTTAACTTTAGGGAGTGAGAGTGGGGTTAGGTAAAGCTTTTTATGAGTGGCTATTTTAGAATTCGAATCATTCAATTTTCATTGTGATCAATTACTGTTTAATAATGAATTTTTAATTTTTAAAAATTATTGTTTCATTCCAGCATAAAGAATATAGACTAATATACACTAAGTTTACTTATTTTCAAAATAGAAGAAATTCATTAATTCAAAATCAAAATCTTCAAATAATAAAATCAGACAAAGATTAAAAAAAAAATCAAATGAATATATTGATCCACCTTACTTTTACTCACTTGTTTTGTTGTAGACCCCTGCCAAGCCATGACGAATGATTATGGTAAAACTCTCTTGTTAACCTGACCCACTCAGTGCTATGCCTAATACTTTTCCTTCCTTTTCTATTCTGCATTCTGTCTGAATCTTCCTCCTTGCTCTTCTCTCCTCCTCCTCCACTTCTCTGTGTGTGTGTGTTTTTTTTTTTTTGGTGAAATGCTCAGAGCCGTTTGATTTTGATCAAAGGGTCATTTGTTGTCTGTGAAGAAGAAGTAGGAAAACAAAAACACCCTATTTGGGGTTTGGTTTCTGTGATCAACCAAATTAAAAATCTTCCCTTTTTGCTCCTGTGTGTTCAAAATTACAAAGAAGTGTTCTACCCAGTTGAACCTGAACTCACATTCCTCATCAGTCTTCTTTCTTCCGATATGCATACATGATTTGAGGGAATCAAACCTACCGTTGAATACTAGCCATAATTTGATTAGGTTGGGTTGTTCTTATCCTTGTCGTTTTTAGCTGAAAGAATGGAATCAGGTGGGGTTGATAATACTGTATCCTCCTTGATCATGATGGATGAGGATGTGCATCCCCATCAGTTTTCTTCAACCACTAAGCTACGTAGCAATGGTCCCACTGCTACCAGTGTCCATGAGCTTCTTGAATGCCCTGTTTGCACCAATTCAATGTACCCCTCCAATCCATCAGGTCTGTTCTTATGTTCCATTTTGCTACTTGGGTTCGGTTGCTGCTCTCTGTATATATTGGTTTTGTTTGGTAGTTGGTGGTACCTTGTTTCTTTGTTTTTTAAGGCATGATTACATTTGAATCTGTGCAATTAAGTTTAGGAATTATGGTTGGATTTTTTTCTGTGGATCTTATGTTTGCTGGAATTTTAGTTTGAATGATTTCGGTCAAGTTATAGGAAACCTTGAAAAAAGGTAATGGTACCCGTGATTCAAAACTTGGTTTTTTTTTTTTTTTTGGAATTTTTTCACTTGTCAGGGATCATGAGTTCCTCCTAGTTTTGGAACTTTTTTGCGTAAGGTCAAGTTATATGATTAGGTATGAGTGAAATGGGAAGTGTTTGAGAGCAGAGCTCTTTTTCTTATCTATCTAGCACTGCATAATTTTACTGAACTCAATTTCATACTGGCATTGCCATGTGAATGATTCATCTAATCAGCTTCATTCAATGTTAGATGCTTTTTTCTGGTTTTTTTTCAATCCACTCATATTTACATTGCTTTGCAAAGCAACAGAGAAAAGGGCAGTTCCATGATGCTTCTCACAAATGTGATTTCTGCATCTATTGGTGGTTTTGAAAGAGGGGGTGAAAAATAATATACACCATTATTTTGCCCCCCACCTAGGGTGTGGTGCTTTTGGGTCTGTTGGATGATAAAATTTAAATGACTTTAATGGCCAAACAAGATAATTATTGCCCCATCCTCTACCACACCTATGTGTGGTAGGGGCAAGGTATGGTGTGACTGTGAAAACTTATCTCTACAAAAACATAAATGTTTGGGTACTTTTTAAATAACACTGGATACCTTTATAGACTGCAACTCAAAACTAAGATAAAAAAAATTTAGGCACATCAGTTATGAGACTATATAATTTATGAACTGTCCTTTGAGGATTGGGGATTTTAATCAATGTCTAAGATCAATCAAGAACTTAGTTTGGCAATGGCTATTCAAGACATTGTTGTAAGAGGAACCTATAGGGTGTCAATTCTCAATAGAGTTGTTTAGTCAATTGGAATATTATAGAAAGATTGAAGAAAAAATAAGCAAGTCACTTGCATACATTGTTTCTAAATCATGTTTTGAATAAATTATTGATATGGTTAAACAGGCCATAAAACCTGACATATATAATTAGAATGTTTGATCATATAGTTGAGTGACAAATTCTACACATTTCTTATAGAAAATGCCGCAAGTACTCATATCCTGGTGAGGCAAGACATCTGGGGTTGTTGAGTTCTGGTTGAGCTTTTCTTTTGGTGTGGTAACCTATAGGAGAATTAGATGCATCTCATGCAATCATCACTGGAAGTTGTTCTACTCTTGGTCACAGCATTAGAAGTGACCACAGGAGAAGAAAATCTTAACAATTTCCAATGAAAAGTAGGAATAGAAACAATAAAAGGATCGGGTATTACCGAATTTGAGAATCTAACACATGAAATCCCTTCACTCATCAGGGGTCTCATGTAGCTGGCTTATTTTATAAATATCTGAGTTCTTCCAAATCTGGCGATTTCTTTAATTTCAGGATTCAGCATGTGCTTCAGTTTATTTCAACAAGTAATGGTGTATCATGTCTGATTGTATCTTTATTTTTTGTGAGGAATATTTTAGCTATAGAGTTTCTTGTCCTTGTAGGAATACAGGTAACTAGATAAATTGGATTCGCGTTGCATTGACAGATTCTTTAAAATGGTTTTAATTTCATTTTCTGCAGTGCCACAATGGTCATACCCTTTGTTCCACTTGTAAGACAAGGGTACACAACCGGTGCCCAACTTGTAGACAGGAACTTGGTGACATCAGGTGTCTAGCATTGGAGAAGATAGCAGAATCACTTGAACTGCCTTGCAGATATAGCTCTCTTGGGTGTCCAGAGATATTTCCTTATTACAGTAAACTGAAACATGAGTGTATTTGTAACTTCAGACCTTACAACTGCCCCTATGCAGGGTCAGACTGTTCTGTTGTTGGGGATATTCCACACCTTGTTGCTCATTTAAGGGATGACCACAGAGTTTGATATGCATTCTGGATGCACTTTTAAACCATCGCTATGTCAAGTCCAATCCCATGGAAGTAGAAAATGCTACATGGATGCTAACAGTAAGTCTACTGTTCTCTAACTAACACTTAAAACAAGGAGAACAAAAGAAACTTGTTTGAGATTAGAGCATATGTAATGAAACTATATAAGCATAATTGGTTTGAGAAAGCAACAGATGACAAAAACAAAAAACTTGATGTGATGTTCATTACAATGCATTTGCAGCAGAGTTTCCTTGATCTACAATTGGCACTTATTATTGTTTTCTCATCCATATTGATATGGCTTACTGTTTTATTATCTGTGTTAGGTCTTCCACTGTTTTGGTCAGTATTTTTGTCTCCATTTTGAAGCCTTTCAGCTTGGTATGGCTCCTGTGTACATGGCATTCCTCCGATTCATGGGAGATGAAAGAGAAGCAAGGACCTACAGCTACAGTCTTGAGGTAGGAGGAAATGGGCGTAAACTAACTTTTGAGGGCAGTCCAAGAAGCATTAGAGATAGCCACAAGAAGTTAGAGACAGCCATGATGGCCTCATTGTATATTCGTAACATGGCACTTTTCTTCTCAGGTGGGGATAGGAAAGAGTTGAAGTTAAGAGTAACAGGAAGGATATGGAAAGAGCAGCAGAACCCTGAAGGTGGAGTGTGCATACCCAACCTGTGTAGCTAGATTTTGCTTGCATCTTTCCCTCCATCAAAGGTTAAATAGGAGGGTAATGTTCTTGCAAGCTGTTGATAATTTTGGAAAGTAATTACTCCTGCTGAAAAATGTTTTGATTGAGGTTTCAACTTACAAAATAAGAAGATCCCCTCCCTTTTCTGAAATTCTAACCAAGATACTTGTCAAATCTTTGCTCCTACATGTATCATATGCTAAATTCCTCAAACAGCTTTTCTGTAAAAGTGTTTAAATTTGGCATTGCTAATGGGATTTTTTTTATTCAAACTTTTCTACTTACTTTACATAGAAAATACTGTTTGTCATTTCTTTTTAACCATTTAGAAATCATTATACTATCTGGTGCCTTTAATATCCATAATAACAGTGTACACATTTTGTTTTGTGAATCATATTATAAAGGTAGGAGTGATGTAGAGAACACAAGGGAGTTCTTTATTTTATTTTAATTGAGGGGAGGGTCACAGTGCATCCAGTTGTAAAGAGCTGTTTCCAATGAGTCAATGACCCATGCAACTTTATTGCATTGCAGTAACGGTTCACAATATTATGAGAAGAAAGAATCTTGAGGAGTGGCAACAGAAGGACACACCGACATAAAAGTAAAAAGTACTACTTGATAGCCAAAAAATATACTATAAAATGTTTAAAACCATTTAATGTTGCTTTTTAAGTAAAAGGAGACGTATATAAAATGCTTTTTTAATCAGTATTGTTAGGATATCAGTGAGGTCCACACATTAATTCTGTTTATTGAGTTAACGAATACAAGTTCTGTGACTAATAAATTAAATTTTATAATGAATAGTCGTACAAAACTAATTACTATATGAACTAATTTTATTATATAATATGGTCTTTGATGTAAATTGTGAGAAAAATAAATTTAGATAGTCGCGATTGATTATAAGTAATAAAACAAATTACTTCCAAGTACAACTATATGTATATATATGTATGGACAACTCACGACCTGAAACATTCTTCTTTGTTTTTTTTGTCCATAAAAAGATAAAGCAATATTAAGTTAGAATGATTATCCAATTTCAATGATCAGAGATGCCTCACCCAGTCGATATTCAGGACATGACAACTACCTAATGACTTGAATCGAATATCATTATAAATTCTCATCGAGTTCATGGTTTGTTGTGCCATTTAAAATTATGAATTTTAAATAATTATAAAATGTTAATGTAAAAATATCTACATTATCATACAATAATGTGTTTATACATGTTATTTAATGAATTTAATAAATATATAATTTCATATTCATTAAATAAAGTGACAACATATTATTAATATAAATGTAATATTTCTTACATTAAAAATCATAATAATGAAACTCTAAAATTAAAAAAAAAAACTTTTTCAATAAATTATACATTTAATTATCTCAGTCTTGTAAAATTGGATCGAATTAGACAATCCAACCAATTTAATCTTGAGTTAGAGATTGGACTAGTTCTCAAATAATTACGGTTTAATTTAAGGGATAGGGAGATTATTTTCTTAAATATGTGTTGAATTCGAGTTCATAATTTTTTTTAAATAAAAAATTAACTAAAAACTCAAAATTAATAAAATTTTAGTTGAATCAATAATTCATCCAAACAGTTTGGACCATTCAATTACTACATATCTATTTTTTTTTTTTAAATCTCAATGTTTCTTTCATATCCCATAAATATTTTTGTTTGATATTTCTGTGATATTTTATGTAATTTTTTATAACATTATTTGACTTTACAATTAATTTGATCAATTAAATTGAATCTGAAAACTACACTAATTTATTGCACAAACTTTTTTTTGGTACATATTGTTGAGTCTTTGTTTGGAGCCTTCTTCCAACAACTTTATTACCTTGTTAGTTTATGTTGATGGCATCATACTAGCATGGAATTCTCTTGATAAGTTCCACTCCATTAGGGGCTCCTTAGACACAACTTTTCACATTAAAGACCTTGGCATCTTTAAATATCTGCCTTGAAGTGGCACACTCTACTTGTGGCATTTTCACTAAGTCAATGGAAGTATTGTTTGGATTTACTCCAAGACTCAGGTTTTCTCAGAAGTATTAGGAAACTTGTAATACTTAACTATAACACTACCATACATTGCTTCTATAACCCAATAATTGTGTTAGTACATGTCTTCCCCTACCATGAATTAACACAAGGCAACTGCTCTCATGTTGTGCTATCTTAAGTGGAGCCCATGTCGTGGGATATTTTTTCCACGAGACAAGAGAATATCCAATAAAGAAGCAATAACCTAAAATAGATCTCCAAGTGTCTATAGGCTATTGCAACGTGTGAGTTGCAATGAATTCATTTCTTGTTGTGTGGCATTTATGGCAATTGTACTCGTTGATTCATGCTTTATTACGACAATCAAAGTGCGATGCATACTACCACAAATCCAATGTTCCATGAGAGAACTAAACCTTTGAACACTGATTGCTATGAGCAATTCGCGAGAGAAAGAGATGTGTGCGTCATTTCCCCCTTGGGGGGCTTCTCCCCTCCATGGGAGGGCTCTTCTCCCTTTATAAGAGGGATTTCTACCCATTATAGGTGGGTTGTCTCCTCTCCTTGGTGAGAGTTTTTTTCTTTTACCTTTCTTGTTTCACTGCCATCTTCCTTTTCTATTTTCTTATCCATCAGTTTTATCTTCTCCCCTTCTATACTTTCTCAATATCCTTTATCTATCATATTTGTTATCCCATTTCCCCTTTTTTTTTCCAGGTTTTGTTGTTGATTTTATTGTCATCTGCCTAACTACTTTTATGGGGCTGATATTTCTCATTTGAAATGTCCATGGTGTTCTTTATTCACATTTCCAGAAGTTGGCTTGGTCAAGGAAGCAAAAAAGGGGGGAAAAAGCAGTCAAGAAAGGAGCAGATCAATTGTAACAACAAGGCTGATCATTGGATGGAGAAAAAGGGTTCTGATAAATCCCATTTTATTAGTATATTTTTAGGATAATTTTATGGAGTTTTTAGTTGTTTAGTTTGATATAATTTGTAAATTTTTGTAGTTAAAAATTGTACATAATTGAGTTTGTTTGTATTTTAGGTGATTGTAGTTAAATAATGGTATTTTTTATTCTAATTTTTCATTGATTGGTGTTTTTATAGGTCTTATGAAAAAGAAGAAAAAGAGTTTGAAGAAAAGCATTTTGAAATCTTTGGAAGAAGGCTAACAGTGAAGCATTGGACACATTGAGGTGCAAATTAAGAGAATACTCTCTGCCAGAATGTGTGGGAACGAGCTATTTTCGTGTGAGGACACGATAACTCCAGAGGCTACAGAAATTGAATTTTACTCTCTGCCATGTTCGTGTGGGAACATGGCAAGGCTTGTGTGGGGACACGATTACTGCAGACACACTACTAAATAGATCTGTTTAGTTTTTTTAGCGGAAATCTTTTCAATTTTCAGATTTTCTAATTTCTTCACCCGAATTTTCTCTGTTTTTCTCTCTTTCTCCTGAAGATCAAAACCAAGTGGAAGCTAGGGTTCTGATTCAATGGAGTTTCTCATTAAGTTTGCATTTCTCTTCTCTTTCTTCTTCTCTTTTGTAATGGATTGCTAGATTTTCTTAGGTTAGGAGTTGATGAAACTTGATATGTATTTTGTGTAAGGAATTCACTCATTCAATTCAATTTTCGTTTGCAATTCAATTACTTCCTTATGCTTTTAATGCTTCATTTGAATTAGCCACTCAATTGCATGAACTAAAAGCTCTTCTCACAATTGGAAAATTGGGGAAAACTTGGATCTGAAGTAAGCAACATAAAAGATTGATTGCCTAGGAATAGGAATCGATTTTATGTGATCTTTAGCAATTCTTGATGATAATGCATGTCTCAATTAGGTTCACCTAACGAATTAGGGTATTTAGTTGAAGACATAGGGTTAATCTACCAAGGAATTGGATTTTGACTAGATTTGTGAATTGGATCATTGAATCATCTTTAATAATTGAATTGAATAATGTGAATACTTGCATGAAAGGAAGATTGAGTGGAATCAATCCTATCCATTTTGTCAAAATTCGTATTCCAAATTTGCTGAATTCTAGTGAATTGTTCAATACTTATAGTTTTCTGGTTTAGTTTCTGGTTTAATTTTTCTGCACTAGTCTTTAGGTCATTAAACACATTGATTTCTCCCCTATTCAACTAGTTAATTTCTCTGTTAATTGGTACTTGATTCATCAATCTCTGTGGGACGATACTCTACTCTCATTATATTACTTGTTCCGATTCGGTACACTTGCCGAAAGTGCATCAGATTCACTTGTTTTATTTTCTGGTTATTTTTGTTTATGCTATGTAATTTGAGTGAGCATGTTATGTTTTATTGTTTACTAGTTAAAGCATTGTAGAATGCTTCTATGAGTTTATTGTCCCATGTAAGTGTCGTTAGGTAGTCCTTTGGGCTTTAATCTAATCTACTTTGACAAAAAAGGATTCATTGCTTCCTCTGAGCTCAATAAATCATATCATAGACGTGTTTACCAAGGTTTCTCTCAACTCAATCCATCAAATATTGGCATATTGCCAAGTTGGGTTTAGGGAATATTTACCACTTACCACCATCTTATTGTGATGGGGTGTTAGAGCATATGAGTGAAATTGAGAGCATTAATAGTTACTTTTTCAATTGTAATATTTATTTTAGTAAGTAGTTATTGGATGTAGATAAGAGCACAACTAGCTCGATGCACTCAGTCATATGTATGTAATGCTATATAAGAACCATTATTATGTATTTTATATCCCAATATCAACTACAAATTTAATTGAGTTATATTTCTTTTCTTTGTATTTTGATGAAGATAGCTTAAGTTAATCCTATTAATATTTTTTATTTGAAACCACGTATATCTTCCATGCGAGACAATCTAGCTTAAGTTGGGTGAAAAATAATGAATGAGAAACACCTATTTTAAAAATTTAACACAGTTAAATCAAGTTGGATTAACTACCTTATATACAAGCTCAGATAAATTTTTGTTATTTAATATTAGTTAATCAAACATGAAAAATAATTAAAAGTGAAATTAGTTTTAAATGAAGAACTAATTCAGGAGAAATAATATCAATTTAATTTAAGAGAAATTAAATAAAAACAAGTAATTAAGAGACAAAGAGGATATGTTATAGTAGTACTGTTTTTCATTTTATTTATTTATATATTATTTTAAAAGTTTAAGACATATTAATTATTGTTTATCATCTACATACTTTTCCTTATCATAATCTAATTAATCAGTAAATAGATATTTATTTTAAATGAAACTTAAAAGCAACATTGGGAGTAATCAAGGGGAAAGCGCATTTTTTTGCCAATCTTGCTTAGCACTCAGCAGTCACTTGCTTGTTGAACAACAAAAACGAACGACCGTGCTTGATCGGCTGCGGAGGTTATCGTCTTGGGGTTTTAATGCTTCCAACCAATCTCAGCTAACACAGGTTTTATGGAAAACATATTCCATTTCTCACACTCCATTGATACTTAAGCAAAGCTGAATCATTGATTCAACAATGCCCTCACCACTTGTTTCTCTGTAGCTTCTCTACCATGGACATTCTCAACGTTTCAAGCCCCCAACAACTTTCCAATCCCAACTTTCTCGCCACCCCAAAACTCTCCACCACAAAAGTCCACAGTCATACCTTCCTTCCCATCTCACAGGAACCCCCTTTTCACTCTATCAATAAGTCCCCACCACCACAAGTTTCGAACTGGGCTCATTTTGGCCGACCACCACCCGCCGCAACTCCCTGAGGAAGAAGCTCCTTCATGATCACCAGGTACGTCCCAATCACATTCCTACCGACCCATATTCTGTTTCCGGTAATAGCGTGGAGGAAGTGATGTAGGTTTTCAAAGGGTATCCGTGGTTGACAATGTCGTTGAAGTTAGAAAAACCAAAATCCAAACTTTTGGGTGAGTATGCTTGTTGAATAAATTGGATGAATGGGTTGACCAGTATAAGAAAGATTATGAGTATTGGGGCATAGGGTCTGGTCCTATATTCACTGTTTATCAGGATTCATTTGGAGGCTGTCAAAAGTGTCTCAGTTGATGAAGAAGAGATATTATTGAGAAGCAGGGCTCAGAGAGATGTAATTGAGGACTTGTCCTGAAGTGAAAATAAAATTTTGTATGCCAAGAACCTAGCTAGGGAGATGGAGAATGGTAATGATGTGATTCCAAGGAATAGTTCTGTGGCTAAGTTTGTGGTTCAAGGTGAGGAGAAGGGTAGGTTTGTTAAGGCTGTTCCTGGTTTTGTGTTTCAACCCAGATTACTTCCAAAGCTCTCAGGGGTTGGCAGCAAAGTGTTGTATGTCTTGGTTGTCCTGTGGGCAGTGAAGAAGTTGTTTAGCTTTGGAGATAAGGAGGTTCGACAGACAGAAATGGAGAAGGAAATGATGAGGAGGAAGATAAAGGCAAAAGGAGAAAGAGATGTTGGCAAAGGGTGCTGTTGAAGTCATTCCTGAACCTTTGGAGACAGCGCTGATAGACATTAAAAAGCCTAAGATAGATAAGGAACAACTTAAGGACAAAATTTTAAAAGCTAAGTCTTCTGCTGATAAACTTGTAGTTCAGGATTCATCTGCTGAAGTGAGAACTAGATCTATGGATATGGACTATAAAGTTCAAGAAATCAGAGAGATGGCTAGGCAGGTACGGAGAATTGAGGGAAGAGATCATTCTCTAGTTAGTAGGGATATGGAAATGGATGACCCTGTGATAGAGAAATCATCCAATGAGATTGAAGTCATGAAAAAGAATAGCGAACAAGATAACAGCTTAAGTAATCATCAAAACGAAGTTGCAATGGAAACAGCAGATAGTAATCCCATTCTGCAAACAACTTGTGTCGATGTCACAGAGAACATTGATAATTCAGTCCTGCGTGAGGTAGTTCCTGTTGATGATTGCACTCTGTATGTTTCAAATGGTGATAGGGAAATCAATAAACAGGAAATAGAAATTAATGAAAATGCTGTATACCTGAAGGACAGAGAAGACAACAGGTATTCAGATAATCCTATTAATGGCTCATCTATGAGAAATGAAAGTTCAGTGAACAAAAGACCGAGGATCATACAGTCGGTTAAGGAAGCCAGGGATTATCTTTCGAAGAAACATGACAAACAAGTTCCTGATACAGAATCTAAAAGTGAACTCGTGAAAGAAAATATTGCTGATTTGAAGCCTTTAAGTTCTATTGATTTTAATGACCAAAGGTGCCAGGATTTGGAGATGGATACAATTATGTCCAGAAGTGACACATTAAATGGAATATCAGATTCTAAGCCTGCCATAAATGCTAATGGAGATTCTAATCAGAAGGACAAGGAACTGAATGCAACAAAGAATGACTGCTTGAAAAATTCTAGTATTGAACCAGGATTAGAAGGCCTTCAAAAGTCTGAGGCCACTTTAGACCTTGAAGTTAATGGAACTGGCACAGAGGCATGGGTATCTGTAGAGAAAAACCCTCCATGAAGTTGAGCCTGCAATTGAGCAAATCAGAAGTGATGCTTTAAATGGAATATCTGATTCTAAACCTGCCATAGATCCTAGTGAAGACTCTAACCATAAGGATAATGCTAGTGAAGATTCTAATCAGAGGGATAAGGAACTGAGTGAAACAAAGAATGACTGCTTGAATGATTCTAATATCGAACCTGGATTAGAAGACCTTCAAAAGTCTGAGACCACTTTAGACCGTGAATTTAATGGCACTGGTACAGAGGCACAGGTATCTGTGGAGAAAAACCTCCATGAAGTTGAGCCCACAATTAAGCAAATTAGAACTGATGCTTTAAATGGAATCAGATTCTAAACCTGCCATAGATCCTATTGAAGAATCTAACCAGAAGGATAAGGAATTTGACCCAACAAAAGATGACTACTTCAAACTCTGTTGTTGAATCTGGAGTAGGAGACATTCAAAAGTCTGAGACCACTTTAGACCGTGAAGTTAATGGTGTTAGTACAGAGAAAAAGCTAACTGGAAAGACAGAAAATTGGCTGGAGAAAAACTTCCATGAAGTTGAGCCCATAATTAAGAAGATTAGAGCTGGATTTAGAGATAACTACATGGTTGCAAAAGAAAGAGTTGATCAACCTTTAGATATACCCACTGAGATGGAATCACTTGGAGTTGTTGAAGATGGTGGAGAACTTGACTGGATGCAGAATGATCATCTTAGAGACATTGTCTTTCGAGTCCGCGAGAATGAACTGTCTGGACGGGACCCATTTTACTTGATAAATGCTGAAGATAAAGAAGCTTTCTTTAGAGGTCTTGAGAAAAAAGTGGAGCAAGAAAATAAAAAACTTTCTCACATTCATGAATGGCTCCATTCAAATATTGAAAATCTTGATTATGGAGCAGGTAGTACCTCTTTCTAAAATTATATGATATAGAAAATTTGATCAACTTTTAATTTCTTAAAATGATTCTAGCAACATCTCTAAGTTGGTTTTTGGCAGTACATGAACATGAAATCATTGTGAACATGTTCCTCGATTTCTCATAAGCTTATTTTGTAGGATTAAATTATTAAAATTTAGTAGCTAGCATTTTCTTTTGAATAATTTTACATACAGTTTGGATAGAGAATTTTAGAATTCCCAAAATTATGATAGAAAATGTTAAGTGGGTTGTAAGTATGAAAGGAATTGTAAATGATAAATTTAAAAACTAAAATAACACAGAGAAATGTTGAAATTCTCTCTAAATATGTGTCATTTGAAATTCCTCCTATTTGTTATAAAGATTCCTCCTAATTGTCATTTGAAATTCTTTCTTTTACTATTTTTACACATGAAATCTAGTAATTTCAAATTTCTTTATCCAAACACAAGGTTAAAGATCATGCTAATGGTTGTCTTTAATTTCTCTAGATGGAATTAGTATATATGATCCACCAGAGAAAATCATACCACGCTGGAAAGGTCCCCCAGTGGAGAAAGTTCCTGAATTCCTAAATGAGTTTCTAGATAAAAGGAAGACAGTCCCCCCAAAAATATGAATCCGGTGAAGAAGGATGAAAATGTCTTAGCTAAAAAATCAGCCAGTTCCTCTTTACAAGAAAAGGTCAATGGTTCTATAACACCCATTACGAAGTCAAAAAATCCAAAGACTGTTATTGAAGGAAGTGATGGTTCTGTTAAAGTTGGCAAGAAATCAGGGAAGGAATATTGGCAGCACACAAAGAAATGGTCTCAGGGTTTTTTGGAGTCTTATAATGCAGAGACAGATCCAGAAACTAAGTCCATAATGAAGGACATTGGAAAGGATTTGGACCGCTGGATCACTGAAAAAGAAATAGAGGAAGCAGCTGATCTGATGAACAAATTACCTGATAAGAATAGAAGTTTCATGGAAAAGAAACTCAACAAGCTTAAAAGAGAGATGGAGTTGTTTGGACCGCAAGCAGTGGTTAGCAAATATCGTGAATATGCAGACGATAAAGAAGAAGATTACTTATGGTGGTTAGATCTTCCATATGTACTGGTATGTATATAGACATTGTTCTTAATTTCCACTAGTTCACTAGCAAACATGAGATGAAAATTAGGGTGAAATATCAATGTTATGTCCTTTAATGATAAATCTGCTGAATCAAATTCAAAACTACTAATTTTCTTTCTACATTTCAGATTTTCCTCTTCCACTGGTTTCAATTTCTACCCATTGATACAGAATTAATTTGTTCATTTGTTATCAGTGCATTGAATTATACACAATTGATGATGGGGAACAGAGAGTAGGATTTTATTCATTGGAGATGGCTGGAGATCTTGAATTGGAGCCTAAGCCATATCATGTGATTGCTTTCCAAGATCCCAGTGACTGCAAAAATCTTTGTTACATAATTCAGGCTCATATGGATATGCTTGGAAATGGCAATGCCTTTGTTGTCGCACGGCCTCCTAAGGTATTAAATTGTGTGCTCTTACCAATGTTAATGATTCCATAAATCATTTTAGAATTGAATTTGTGGATAAATTATTGTAAAGATTGAACAGTCTGTTTATGCTTTTGGTTGATTGTCCAGTGTCACAATGCGACAATATTGGTGCAACAAATAAGCAACCATGCCCTGTGAATTTTTTCTTCCTGATCTGCTAGGACATATTTCCTTTTTAATGAAAATTTCTTATTCCTCTTTGGGGTAATTTTTAAATGTTTTCTGAACTTTTTATTACATGTCATAGGATGCTTTTCGGGAAGCTAAAGCAAACGGGTTTGGTGTTACAGTCATCAAGAAAGGTGAACTTCAACTCAATATAGACCAACCACTAGAAGAAGTGGAGGAACGGATTACAGAGATTGGCAGCAAGATGTACCATGATATGATGATGAAGGAGCGATCAGTGGATATAAACTCAATAATGAAGGGTGTATTTGGTTTTAGTGACAGCTCCAGCTCCACCAAGAGCAAGAGGTATTCATTTGTTTGGCAGTTCCATAATATAGCAGTGGCATGGGAATTTATCTGTTTTTCATGATTTTATGTTTATGCTGGTGTATTAAGTGATTTCATTTGTCTCAATAAAAAGGTTAAAGCGGAAGTTGAAGAAACTCAGAAAGGGATGATGGCTCTCAAACTTTCAACAATATAACCAGTTGAAACAAGGGCATACATGCTTTTACAAAGGAAAGAAATTTTTCTTGCTCCATTAACACTTACTGGTCTTCTTGGCGTTATATGTCATCAGAAGTTTGTACTTCAAGAAAATGATGCCATGCCTGCATGGTAATAGTGCCTATGTAGTATCATCCGTTAATCTTATAGTCTTTGTACTTTGTTTTTCCTACCCAAATCACAGTTGTTTGTACATAGTTGAGAAAGATGCACTTGTAGCTTATAATTTAGGTCTATGTAGGCAAATGCTGTTGATAGCATAGTGAAAAATTTTCCACATAGAAAAGTAAGGTCTCTGAATACTTTTATTTATTTTTTGTTAATCTATAGATTTATGCTTGTTTGCGGTTTAATGGCATTAAAGGTGCTTCTATTGATATGTAAAAGAAAGTGAGAAACCAACCTTTTAACAATAACACTTTCGACATATGTATCAGTAAGAAAGTGCCTCTTTGAATTCCTAAAACAAAAATAGTAGTCGGTTGACAATACCATACCTCAACAGCTTCAAAGTTGCCATTTGACTTTTTTGTTTGTGTTCCCATAATCTATCTGAGTCTGCGTTATCACAACCCTTTGGTAATGAATAGCACATGTCTTGATATGTGATGTGTAACTGTAAGCTAAGATTAAAGTATTTAGAAAATGTAATCACGAGTATAAAAAATTATGTTTATTAATGTTTTAGATGTATCAATGTTATACTATTGTAAGTCTGCTTATAATAGATCAATAAGCATTAGAAGATTATTAAGAGAATGTTTAAATAGATGTAGTATTATTACTCACTATTTTATGATTTTCCTCACCTGCAGTTAACAAATATTCGGGTCATTGTTTTAAACTTTGGCCGTCAACTTAGTGTGCGGACTAGGAAGATAAAACACTTTCTAGAAAAGGTATATTTGCAATGCATGCATAGAAATTTCGTTGTGTAAATGGAGGATTTGCATCCGTTTAAACCACATGGTTTGACTTGAAAATTATTGGGTTGAATTTCGGTGCTCCAAAATTTCACCCCTTTGTTGATTTCTAGAAGGCAAAGTCAACTTGCAAACGCGCAAGCATTTTTCCCACATTTTCTCGGCTGCATTGTCAACTGCCACGATAGATTAGATTAGATTATTAGAATCACCAACCTTACAGCTGTACTATATTGTTAGAAATATCCACCGCTTGTCTTGTCTTGTCTTTGACTTAAACACGCCACTACATAATTTTTGCAAGCAACATATAAGTATGAGAACCTCCACAAAAAGTTAATATAGGGTAGTAATTATTTTGCATGGCTATGATGCTTTGTAGAAGTTGCAAATTTTGTAAAAAGTTTACAGAAAAATAAAGTATTTTTCTTTGAGAGAAATAGGATTATTGGGAAAATAAAGTATTTCTCAATTCCCACATTGTGCCTCATTCACTTCTACAAAGCATAACACTAATCAATAATTAAACAAAAGAACATCAAGCCATAATTCAAAAGGGAAATGATTTGTCTTCCATTTCTGGATTCAAAGTAATGTGTTAAAGGTAAACTTGATGAAAGAATTGTGAAATGTTGGAAACTAAGAATAATCAAGGACCTAGGGAGTCATTACTGTGAATAATGAAAGAACAAAACATTAGAACTAGAGATATGTACTAGAACACATGTTACACATACATTTATATACCAACTACTATTGCAGAAACTCAACTTCAATTAAGAAATGGAACTAGTGATCTTATCAAGGTGCTGGTCCATGATGTCAGAAACAGCATCCAGAAATGTAGCTTCACTTGTGCCAGGAAAGAACAGAATCCAGCGCTGCTTTTACAATCCCTTCAATCACAGACTCCTTGTTCAAGGATTCTCTACACATCAGGCTTCCAATGGCATAAGGGGTCATCCCTCTCCTCTACTCCTTTCTTCAGAAGCATGGTTGAGATTCGAAGAGTGCGAGCACATTCAACTGGCAGATCCCATCCATGAAACTTCAGAAGGGCAATATCTTCTTCAGCATCCAGTGACTTTATATAGTCAATGATCTCTTGGGAATATGACTGGCGAGCTTGAGGCCAATAAAGCCATTCAAAGGTGCAATCTTCAAACTGTTGGAACAGCAAAAGCCCCTCAGATGATTGGTTTAATAAAGTTTAAACAAAGATTCAAGAAGAACACCTACAGATAATAATAATATCACTAAAACCCTTCCCCCAAACCATCAAGAAAACAAGTCTGTAGTAATGTCTTTCAAAACAGGAATTCCACCAAGAAAATAATGTTTTAAGGCTAATTACATTTGCCACTTTTCAAAATACCTGCAGTCTATCCAAATAATATAGTAAGAAGTGTAGCATCTGAAAAAATATGTCCTTGTTGTCAATCATGAAGGTAGTCATGCAAGGAAAATAACACTACAAAAACACACTCCAAACTCCACTATTTCACTCACGAAAAGAATTAACAACATTACAAAAGGAGCCCCAGCCAAAACACCTTTTATCAGTTATAAAGAAACTTGATGTAATATCATAATGGGCCAGGAGCTGCAGAATTCTGCATCTAGCATCAAAAGAACAATAAGCACCATCACATGCATTAAAATAGAACAACTTAACAGTAAGTTAAGGTGCTTACACTTGTGGGCAAGCAGTATCCATGATCAATTGGAATCAAACAGCCTGGTCATTTTCGCCCTCTTTGCCAAGCAAAATATTCCCAGCATGCCTATCTGCATTGCCAATCTTATGTCCAGCACAGTAATTTTATGAACTTCCTTCACTGGGAAAGCCCCAGGCCCCATATCCTCACAACTTCCATCATTCTCCATGAACATTTGCAAGGAGCCAATCTTAGCAGTTAAGTCTCCTGGATGGTTAAATCCTTCATGCAAGCACTTAGCCATAACAGTGGGGGGAACCCCTGCAAAGCCCTTCTCATCACCAAATAATGATCGGCGGCCAATCATTGGATGGTCCAAAATATAAGCTGCAACTTCCCTGAAAGCTCCTTGACCAACTCTTGTACCCTTTTTAAGCCTTCACCATCAAGAGACAAAGGCAGACCTCTAGGGTTATTCACAGCCATTGGCTCTTCATCAATAGGCTTAAAAACAGATATGTACTTTTGCCCTGATGAATCTAGCATAAAGTAAGCCCCCCCCCAGTACCCTCTGCAGATCTGATTGGATAATTTCCACTATCTAGCCCATCATATGTAGAGTTGATCATATTCCAAATCTCTGAAGCTAATTCAATTTTAGGGTTAACAATAATTGGCTCCAAAGAAGATCTCTCTCAAGAGCTTTTCTTGGCACAATTTGCTCAGTGGTTCCATACTCCCTTCTTGAATCTTCTTTACTAACATCATATTTTCTCCTATAGTTATTTTCATTAACATCATCATAACTTTTTGTATCATTCAACTCTGTAGCCACAACAGACAACTCATCTAGTCCTGTCTTAACTTCAGCATATTTCATTCTAACAAAAGATGTATCACTGCATCATTATATTTGCTTGCCAGATATCATCAATAAGCCTCTGATCATCAAGCCGTTCCCCATTACACACAACTTCCTGCTGCTCAGGATCAGCAAACTGCTTCTCCTTTTTCGCAATCTGTTGCTTGACATACCCACATCCCTGCATCTTTCCACCTGAAATGTAAATTCCTTCCCACAAGAAGTTCTCACATTGATGGTCTGAAGATCTGACAGTCTGATTACCAAATGCAAAACATTTCCTTCTGTAACCCCATAGTCCTTGAGTAGAGAATTGCTCCGTGCTAGCTCCCGTCCATCACAAACCAACTTTTGTTTGTTTTTCAATGAAGGAAGGCCCTCACTCCTTTGGATTTTGAGTTTTACTGACTCAATGGTATCCGAGGGTAGAACACGCATTGGAGTCAAAGACCCCGAATAGGAGAGATATATGAAATGAACTCATGATCCAAAGCCAAGTGCAGTGGGGTATGGAATCCAATTGGAGACAACAATGGCTCCCTTGGAACAGGGCTAAGAGTGGTGACACCAGCAGATGACATTTTCACAATTGATAAAGAAAAAAATGAAAAACCAACGAGGCTAGAGGCTTTGACTTAAGCCTGAACCCTAACGCCTACCAATTTTCACAACAATATAGCCATATATTTGTACAATTAGAGCTACCTGGGGTGATGACACACCTACCAGATGACCTAACAAGCTCAAAATGAAAATTGAACAAAATATGCACAACAAGGAACAATCTTTTGATGGAAAAGATGAAAAAATTCAGACCCAACGCCCTAATTCCCCATCTTTCCTCCACTAAAGCCTAGAATCAAAACCAAATTTCTGATTGGGATCAAATCACAAAAGGGGCAGAATCAATGGCTATAAACTCAAAAGATAGAGCAGATTCTTACCCTCGAGAAGATGAAGCGGAAAGTTTGAAGCTTTGACACCAATAATAGGAAATCACGAAATGGGGTTTTGTTATTTGAGTCGAAGGAAGAGTTCTCTTCTCAATTCAATATTCGGGAAACAAGGAAAGGGTTAAGGGTTGTTATTGTTGACTCTGACTGAAAATGAGAAACACAAAAAGAGAGAGAGAAAAATGGAAATGGATTGTGGAACAAGATAGACGCGCGTAGCCGCCACGTGTTGTATACGTAGCTCTACTAGTACAAAGCTTTTGACGAAAGAAATATCAAAATACGAGTGTTTATACTGTGCCGTACACCTTCCATTCACATTTCTTATATTTCGTATCAAAATAAGCTTATAAGATATATGCTCTTAAAATAAGCATGTAATTGTGTATTATCAACACTTTTATATTGGTCAAATTATATTATAAATTAATCAATAAGATATATATCTACACCTCTCCTTGTATTACATCTCGTTACATAACTTAGTACATATATATATATATAAAAATCATTTTTTTTTGTGTTAATTCAATATTAAGGGTAATCTTGTTTGAGAATTATTCACACTTAAAATTCTCATCTCTTCCTAAACACAAAAATGTATTTAGTGGAAATAAAACTCAGAATCTTTTTTCACAAAATCTCAAAATCTCCATTACCAACTGAACTTTTTAGTTCTGTATAAATCATTTTGCATATAGCAGTACATATTACATAACAATTTGTTAAATACAGTGAAAATGTTTTTACATTGTTTTTTTTTGTCATTTGTGTTTTTTTTGTATTTATGCCCTTTTCTTTTGGAAACAAAAAGCTTGGTACTAACTACTAAAGTGGTTGATTCAAATGGTATATGTTTGATTCCCTTTAAGAATGTCTTGAATTTGAGTCTTGTGGATGAAAATAATTTTTACCGGGAGAGTTGACATCATCATAATATGGATATTTCTGACCCTCGAAGGTGATCGTCTAAAAAAAAATAGTTGTAGTTAAAAAAAAATTATAATTGATACGTTCGGTGAAGCCGTTAGGCTAGAAAATCGAGTACGCTTCTATGGCTCTCTCACCAACCATTATGTGCCTGTTTGTTTTAGATTTTGGAACAGTCAGAATCAATTCTACAGAATTGATTTTAAATCACTTCCGTCCAATGTACTTCGTAAAGTGCGCATCATCCATCTCAACCATTCATTTCTAGAATCAATTCTACTCAACTGTAAACCAAACGGACTCATAACGTTAGCAATGACTACAATTATGATAGTGATGGTACTTTTACTGATAATGTCTTTTGTCATGGTCTCCAATTTTAAAATCTTCAAAACACTATGCATAATGGGCTAAGCAGCAAAAGTTGGAAAGCCACTACAACTATTAATCATGAATGATAAGCAGAACATTTAATTAATTTTAGAAAATTAATAAATTAATCCTTCAAGATTCCTAATCATATAGTTTAGTTTCTGATAAAATTAAAATCCCAAAATGGTCACCATAGTGTAAAATGGTCCATGTAAAAAATAAATTAGTTTTTGAGACATTAAAAATCATATAAATTAGTCCTTGAAAAATAATGTTTCGAACCATTTTGTATAACAGTGACAGAGCAATCTCTCAGGGACCGTTTTAGAATTTTAAATCTGTCGGGGACCAAATTGCACGATCAGGAATCTCTCAAAAATAATTTCTTAATTTAGTTAATTTTAGAATTAATGTGTGAGAATGGACGATACATAACAATTATATGAAATTGATTTTCGACTGTTTAAAATCTAAATAAAATATGCATTAAATTTATTTAGACAACAAGTTTTTATCTATAATATATAAGTGAAAGACAATTGTTTAAGACAAAATTTCATAATCACAAGGAGTGTCTTGTAATTAACATTGTTAAGAACATGATAATATAGGGAGGGACGGAAGTGTAAGAAAAAGAAAAATGCACTTCTCACTTGTCTTTTTATTGTGTTAATCACATATATTTTTTTGTTATAAGAGATAATTCTATTTGAGATTTAGTTATAATTAAAATTTTTCTTTGAAACTCTTCTCACTTGTTTAGTTACATAAATAAAAGTGACGAGAGTTAATATATATATATATATATATATATATATATATATATATATATGACTCCTAAAAAAATTCTCACAGTCAAAAGACTAACTACCTTATCAATCCAAATGATAAAATCTCAAAATGCATTTTTGCTATATAAAATCTTAAAGCTGGAGGTGATCGTGAGTTTTTAATTTTTTGTTTTTAAAAATTTTAAATCAAATTTTTACAATTTAAAACAAAAAATTGAAAATCTTTTATGATTTTTAAAACAGATATTTTAAAACTACATAAGAAAGTTTTTATGGTATATTTGATTATTTTTTTTAGTTTTTGAAAACTGTTTTTAAAAATTTCTTTTTACACATGAAATAATTTATTCACACATTTTCCATCATAAGAACTGAAAAACTAAAAAACAATTTTCCAAAATATCTGAAAGTAGTTTTAAAATTTTAGTTCTAAAAAACAGAAAAATAATTAAACTTTTCAAAATTGTTTTTAGAAACTATTTGTCCAACGAATTTTTTAGTTTTTTATTTTTAAAAACTGAAAGTAGTTTTTAAAAATTTAAACAAATATGCTCTTAGTTTTTTTTATCTTGAGTTTGTAAAAAATTAATTTAAAATAAAAAACTGAAAATTCACAATTACCCCAAACTTGCCTAACATTTACACACTTTGGTGCAATAATTAATTACTTTTTACAACACACTTTTTTAAATCACGATTAATAGATTTCTTTCACGTAAAATTGATTATGTTTCATAATTATAAAAAAGGTAACCTTTAGGGATATTGTGGTAATTTTATTTATATTTTATTTTCTTTTTCTATTTTTTACCTAATTAAATAAGTGAGGAGAATACTTTATTTTTTCAACTTTAATTTTTCTACCCTCACTCTTACACTCATTTTTTTTTTCTTTTTCTCTTCCTTTTCCATCGCATCAACCATCACTTCTCTCACTTTCTCTCTCTTATTTTCTCTTCATTTATTTTTTCTTTCTATCTCTCTCTTCTATACATTTTCTATACACTCAAATATTTTTTAGTGTGGATATATATTTTTCCTTACATTTTCCCACTTTTTCTCCATTTTCTTTTACTCCAAATAATAAAAATTTCTACTCAATTTCTATTTATTATTTCTTCTATTTTTTTTCAACTCATTTTCTTTTCCCATCCAAACACAATGTAAGTGTTCTCAGTACTTGGGTTTTGATTTTTAGATCACTACTTAAATTTTTTTAATTAATTTATAATGTAATATCATATCACTTAACCTCCACTCTCGAATTGAAGCTTAATTACAAATCTATGTTTGTGGGGATTAAAGAAAAAACTAATGCAGAGAGGAATCTTTTAAATTGTCTGAAAGAATTATTCTTGATCAACATGAAGACAAACCTGAAAACCTTGTATCACTTGAAAAGGGACTAACAAAAGCAAAATGATGAGCTTAAAAATTAAAAACTTCCCCTTTGGGGATTCAATGGACTAGCTAGCTTCTGCAGCCTAAGGTATCAAAAATTTCTCCTCACACTTTGCATATTTCATTGCCTCTTTCTGAGAATAGCAAATTGCAGGGTTTTCTAGTTGTCCTAAGGAAAGTGCCACCATACATAAGAGATTAATTCAGAAGCAATATGAATGCCCAGATTTTCCTCAGTGATTGCTTCTTTCTTTGTATTGGATGACAGATTCACTGAAAAAGATTATACATATTCAAGCTATGAGTGTGACTCTTCTGTTTCTGCATTCAGCACAAAACTAGGAAATGCTAGAGTTATGTCCCTGAAATATTTAACATCAAGAAGTGATTTAGAAACAACCATATTATTATTACCAGTAATGATAAGGTTGAAAAATTTAAAACTTACATTAGATAAGGTAGAGTCATGTTCTTCAGTATTGATGGATTCTTTCCCACATATTCTTTCCATTCTTCTAGATCAATTCTCCCATCTCCTTGTGAGTCTACTTCCACAAATGTCTGTCAACACCCCCCAGAAAATATGAGATACTTGCACATTTATAGATTGATGATTTCAGAGTCTAATGTGAAAACAAACCTTTTCCACAATTTGTTCAATCACATCATCAGAGAGAACCAGATCAGATTCAACCAAAATCGCCAGCACCATCTCTTTCAACTGTAACAAGTTTCCAAAGTTAAATGAAGAGAACTTACTTTCTTTAATTATTAAAATGAACACAAATCTAGAAGAAATCTTTTCAGCTTTTGGGGCATTTACAAAGAATCAAATCAACCCTTATCCAATTTCATCAGAATGATAACTGTGGGAGTATTTACCTCTTCACGTTCAATGTAACCAGTGTGCCTCAAGTCATACAGTTTAAATGCATCTGCCAAAAAGAAATTTATACACTGAGTAATCATTTACATAACAATATCATCCTAAAATTAAATAATGCTAATGAATGATGTATGACATTAGATATACATGATAAACAAATTGGAATGGTAAACATTGCTTCTGTACCATGACTTATATTTCTTACATTTTATCTTGACGGCTTCTGGAGTTTTTGGGTGAAAGACGCTCAAGGATCGAACAAATTCCCCAAACTCAATATGGCCATTGCGATTGACATCAAAAAGATCAAACATCTGCATGGGGTCACAATTTCATGAAAAAGATAGGAACACATGACCATGACTAGCAGAGTTAGAATTAAAACAACACAACTGCACATCAGTAGCAGTAGGATAGACCATTCACTGAAGAAAAGTGAACTGCCTGTTTGTAAAAAGAAAATATTATGGCCTACTTGGTTTGAGAAATGTTTTCTGTTTTAATTACTTTTTTTCACTGACAATAGCAAAAATATCTCTTTATTTTCACTTTGTTTCCTGTTTCCAAATACTTGTAGAGAATAGTGAACACAATAAAGTGACAACAATGTAGGATTTTCATAATTATTAATGAAAACAGGAAAAGAAAACAACAATGTTTTACAAAATCAATGGTTAAGATAAGTGATGCACGTTTTACAAAACAGGTTGGATGGAAGTAATATAAAATCAATTCTGCAAAACCAGGTTTTGCACTGTTGCAACGATAAAACAAATGGAGGCTAATAAGCCCTAAACATCAAGTTGTTATCAAGCTGGTTGAAAGCCATTTACAGTTACACGGATAAGATTTTTGGGTGTATAGCAGGGATGTCACTGAATGGAACTACACATGCAAACTAAGGCAACAAAACACTCCTTGCCTGATACAAGGAGAATTACTAGTAAAGGCTTGCCAATTTAGTAATGTAACCTAGTTAATTGTGTTATTTGAAGTTTATTGATCAACCGGTACTGTGTAAGGTAAGCCCTTTATCTAGTTGGAATAAATTTTAGGAGTCTTTTTAGTGCTACATATCTGCTAGTGATTGTTAGTAAGGGAGTTAGTTAGTTGGGGGCTGAGATAAATAGAGAAATAAGGAAATGTTGCCTATAAATAAGCATAGGGGTTGAGAGGAAAAGGTATCTTGTCATTTTGAGAAATTGGGGCCTTTGGGCATGTGGGGGGTGGAGACCCTCAAAGTTCTGCAACACCTTGCTGTAATTTGGGGAGATTTTCCCCATTTCTTTGTAATAAAATACCAGGGTTCTAACATACTGTCAAATGACTCAAATCTATTAAGATGGAAATAGGATTGTTCAGAACCAGGACATATTTAAATCAACTGGCAAGAACAACAACACAATTAGATCCACATAACATACCCTATCCAGAAAGAGATTTCGCTTGTTGCTATTTCTGAAAAGGGCAAAGTGAAGCTCTTCCTGTAAATACATAGACAAATCTATTATTATAAATTATATGCAAGATATACATGTAAGAAGTACAAAAGTACTGACTCTGCTGACGATGTGGAAATTCAATATCACCTTTTGAATAAGACCATCTTTCACAATAGAAGTGCTTAATTTGTTGAACAGCTCCTTCAAGGTTTCTACCTCACTTATAGTAACTGCCAGACACAAGAAAAGGTAACTAGCTATTTATTCATATACAATTGATTTTGGAAACACAATGAACTGTTTTCATATATGAAAACACATCAGCAAAAAGGAAACTACTTATTGAAGAGGGTATATAACCCATTTTTACTATGTAAAAACTATTTAAGACATTGACATATAAGAAGGTTTTTGTATGAGAAACCAAATCAGAGTACTTCTCTTGTCTTTCTCCCTGAAATTAATTCATCACACAATTAGTTATAATTTTATAGATTATCAGATTACTACATTCCACAAAACAATTTCCACATTCCTTGAGGTTATCATGGTAGAATGGATGTTTAAGGTATTAGTAAAGAAAGCATTCCTTACTCACATGGTGTTTCAGAAGCAAGGGCAGAAAAATCCTCATGACCAGGTTTAAGCTTATTTTCTGTTACTTCTGAGGGTGGTGTCTTATCTTTTGGTACTTCCAAGGATAGATGCCTATTTTCTCCTACCTTTGAGGGTATGCAACCCATTGTATCCAAAAGTCTATTGCAGCTTAACAATTTGTTGACAGATAGCTCTTGAACTGAAATTCTTCAACCTGCCAATCACCCACCATGGCAATGAAAATTTTACCCTAATAATAATTATTATGCTTATGATATTAATCACTGAAATTTTGAACATGGCTCATGATCAGTAATCTCAAATAAATATGCAAGAATGATAATGATAATTTGAAGTGTGCAGGAATAGAAGCTTTTAAGGTTGCAAAAATCAATTCAGACCTTGTATTTCTTAGGTGAACCCAGAAAAGAAAAAGAAGGGAAAGTTTACAACTGTAATACATAGAACATTAGATTTGGTACCAGTACCTCCTTAAATACAAGAAAAAAAGTAAACTGCACAATCAATAATATGTGGTTTCCCTCTCACAAATCATGATTTCACGTTGGACTGAAAAGTTCATATGCCTTTAATGACTCACCTAATATCCTGCCTAGTTTTCTATTACTTTCCTAATTTTGACTTTGTTCATGTGAGACTCCTCTATCCAACTCAAAAGCCATTTTATTTTATGTTTCCTCATAAAAAAATTATTACTTTATGCATTATGAGCAATTTGAGGCAATACGTGGTGCTAGATTTTAGGTAAAGTAACGTCAGCTTACGTGTATTATGGTCCACGTTAAATGCATTTCAATTTTTATATTAACAATATTAAGCCTCTTCTTACTCGGTTCAATAAATGACAAGGAAGAAAATAACAAAGAGACAAGAGATTGAGTTTTTTGATTTAGGATTGAAGGTATTCTTCGAAGGAAGTAATCTTATCTGAATTGGAGGTTGAGTTTTATGATTTAGGATGAGAGGTATTCTCCGAAGGAAATAATCAAATCAAATTCTTGTTTTAAAATATTAGAAAGTAGCATATTCCTTGATCATTTTAAGAACAATATTTTCTTATTTGCACACAGATATTACTAGTTTTGTTGTTTGAGGGGGAAAAACAAAAGAGTCAAAATTACGGTATATATTTTTATTATTTAAAACAATAAAAAAAAGGTAGAAAAAAAAATGGACAACAACATATATTAAAAAATGGAGTAAAGAAAACGCTGTTGTTTTGAGAATTTTTAAGATGCTCGTGTCATTACATATGTAACAAGGGATCGTGAAATGTGTTCAATTTGAACACTTGTAAGATTTTCCTTCTTGTGTTGTTTTGAGGTTCTGCCACAATCCCCAAATAATTACCTCATTCCCCTCAATAGAATTATAAAAATGAAATCAAATGAGAGAAATAAAAAGTAAGTTTTTTTTGTTGGAGAATTATAGAATTTTTTTAAATTGTGAAATGAATTATGAGTGATAATTAAAAAAGAGTTGAGTATGACAAGAATTGTAAATGATAGTCTAAAAAATTAAATATAAAAAAATATTAAAATTTTCTATTAATATGTATCATTTAAAATTTTTACAATTTACATGTAAAATTTTTTTCTATTTATTATTTGAAGTTCTTAATTTAATAATTTTAAATTACTCCGTCTAATTAATATAAGATAAAAGAAAAATACAAAAACTATGTGCTTTTTTTAAAACTATTTGCTTTTTCTCATGTATAAAAAGATAAGATCTTCATGTTCTTTTGAGTCAAAAGGTCATTATCAAAACGATTTATATCCAATCATATCATATCCTAATTAAAAACTTGTATTTATATTAATTCGTAGGTTGAATAAATAAATTAGCGTTGATACAAATCTATTTCCATAACATACTTGGGTGTAACTTATTTCAATTTTCATGTGTCAACTTCAAAGGTCCGTCCTTATCACGCGTAATGTATAGCGCTAACCATACGAAGGATTAAAGTAGAATTTTAGGGCGCAAACTATTATACATTCTTCTATAAAGGGACGAAACTTACATTCTTCTTTTGACCCACATTAGACGGTTTGTGCGGCCCCTGTTTTGCAAATTTAAAAAATTGAAGTCTCAATTTTTGCTTGCTATTCAGTCCTAGGATATCAAACAAAAAAGATGCATCTGGTAACCACAAGGTAACTCGGTAGGCAAACGAAACGGTAGTGTGTTTGGATGGGCGTTTCAAGTAAATATGTGTATCTGATCTTTAAATGTGAGTTCAATATATTTTTTTTTAATATTTAGGTGAGTGTTCATGACTTTAATTTGGATAGATACGTAAATTCACTTGAATGCAAGAATATCTTTATTTTTTAGTATTAATATCAATAATCAAATATACACTTTATATCAATAAAATGGAAATTTATATAATAAAACAAAAGCATGTCCTTTTTAGTAATTATATCTCTAAACGTGATTTATAAAAATATCATCCAAACAACATTCACTTTTTATGTATTATAATTTTCTATCTTTTCCTACTCTTTTATTTCAATTTTGGTCTTTTTTTTTTTACTTTTTTCTTATTTTCAATTTTTAATTACTTGGCTGCACCTATTATGAAATCATATTGATAGCCTCTACTCGTGTTCTAGCTCGTCTGAGAATTAGATTTGCCTCAATTATTTCTCTCGTGCCCTTAGCCTTATTCAAGATAGCTTCTGCTATTTCAAGAGTTTGTTATGCTTCTTGTGGATCAATATCACTACCCTTCTTCGTATCATTTACTAAAATAGTGATCTCATTATTGCCTATTCTAGCAAAACCGCCCATCAAAGCCATCGTTAACCATTGTTCATGTAACACCCCAGCCTTAACCTGCGACCCACTACTCGAGCCAGGAATTCACTTAGCGTGTTAACTCACTCAGCTTTTCCACCCACTAAAGTGGATTATTCCCACTAATCGAGAACCTCCGTGGATTCGAATCCAAGACCTCAGGGATATGGTCTTAAGTTCCTTAAATTCACTACCAATTGAGGAACTTAAGACCATATCCCTAAGGTCTTGGGTTCGAATCCCGGAGGTTCCCCAAGGGGGAATAATCCACTTCAGGGGGTGAAAAAGCTTAGTTAACACGCTCAGTAAATTCCTGGGCCCCAGCAGTTGGGCCGCAGGTCAAGGCTGGGGGTTACAGTTCATTAACACGTATTCTCAAAATACCTATATCTACAGCTGTGGCAATAGAGGCATGATTTGATAATATTCCAATTTGTCCACTATTAGTAGATAAAATAATTTTCTTCACTTCTAAATCCTAAACAATTCGATTTGGGGTCAATACATTTGGACCATTTCATTTCTGAGCATAATAGTCATTTTCAATTAGTGTTCGATTGATTATGTATTAATCAATATTCGATTGATTGGTCTGAAAACGGGGTTGTGGGAGAGCTATACAAGCGTCGTGCTGCTAGGCGAAACGGTGAAGTGTTGCACCCTAGATGGAGAGAGGCCAGTAGCCGAAAGTATCACTAGCTTACGCTCTAACCCGAGTAGCATGGGGCACGTGGAATCCCGTGTGAATCAGCAAGGACCACCTTGCAAGGCTAAATACTCCTGGGTGACCGATAGTGAAGTAGTACCGTGAGGGAAGGGTGAAAAGAACCCCGATCGGGGAGTGAAATAGAACATGAAATCGTATGCTCCCAAGTAGTGGGAGGAGCCCAGCTCGGGGCTCTGACCGCGTGCCTGTTGAAGAATGAGCCAGCGACTCATAGGCAATGGCTTCGTTTTCAACGAATTATCCAAACATAAAATCACATTTATACAAACTCTAGTTCACCCCAAATCACGTTCAATAAATCATGTTCATCTAAACTCAAGTTTGCCAACGCCACCCCATGTTTGGTTTGGCGTTGTGACCAAACTCAAGTTTGGACCTCTCAACGTAACTATTTAATTCATAGCATTGAAAACGTAAGTTTATATATTACGTTCCAATGTTAAATCAAACATACCCTAAATGTTGTGGCCATATACAAGTAGGGACTTGAGTGAGGAGTATGAAGACATTTTACCAGAAAAATATGCAGCAGCTGGAGACGGGATTCAATAAAGGGCAAGTGGGGCTATATTGGTTCCCCTGTCAATCCACCACCCTATTACATGAATTTTTTGAGTTTTGAATGCCAGTTACTTATTTAGATTAAGGTTAAATATGTTTTTAGTTCCTCAAGTTTGATCTGATTTGGTTTTAGTCCCTAAACTTTAAAATCGTTGGTTTGGGTCCTCATGTTCTGAAATCAGGTGACTTTAGTCCCTCCCCTTAACACCGTTAACTTTAATGCTAACGTGACAAACAAATTTCTGTGTCAACTTATCTAGTCAGTTTCAATGACCATATGATGTGACAATCGAATTACACCTCAACTCATACCGTCAGATTTTATTTAGAGTTTTATTAAATTTAACTTTACATTTTTCATGAACAGGGAAGACCAACAAAGCTAACTGAATTCAATTGTCACATCATGGTCATTAAATCTGAGTAGACAAGCTGACATAGAAATATTTTTCTCATGTCAACGTAAAAAGTTAACGGTGTAAAAGGGAGAGATTAAAGTTATGTGGTTTCAGAACATGAGGGACCGAAACCAACGGTTTTAAAGTTTAGGGACTAAAATCAAATTTGAGTCAGACTTCATAGACTAAAAACATAATTAACCCTTTAGATTATTATAAATGAGAAGCATTTATAAAAAAATTAAATGAAAAAAGTATATCTATTTAATTGAAAATTTTCTTCTTATTACAGAATCTATAAATAAAAAAATTTAAAATATTTCTATATAGAATTAAATTTCATTATTATTACATATAAATTTTTTTAATATATGAATTGAAATATTTATTTATATGCATAGAAGTTTTACTTTCACTATAAGAATCGTTTGAAAGATTAACCTTACGCTTTAAAATTAAGATGGATTCAGATTCTTTCCAGTTGCGCATTTTTTTTTAGAAAATATAGCTACATATAGAGTAATAATATTTATACAATAAATTTATACAACAACTCATACAATTTATTTTTTCCCTCTACCTCTCTCCATCATATCACTTATCACATCCCACATTTTTTTATTTATTTTTACATCTCTCCATATTATATATACAACATATTGTATGAAAAACCTATCTCCTATGTGTGTGGGGGGGGGGGTGTGAGGGGGGTGGAATAGCTATGAAAATATTCCATAATTAATTCGGTACCTGTTTCAAACGATCCATATATGTCTTACTATTTTAATAGCATTGTTGATGTCATAGTCAAGAAGGATTATGAAAAATAAAAGTTCTAACTATTTTAATTACGTATTTAAGTTCACCTTCGTGATAGTTAAACTCATAACTTCAATCAATAATGATAGTAAACTAAATATGTTTTCATAGACAATTAATCACACATAAGACATAAGTTAATATGCATGTTATATATGTGGATATACAAACATATTTATTGAGTATATCAATAAGTCTCTCTAATGTCATTATTTATAAGTAATGGTCCACTTTTGGATGACTTAAATATAACGATTATTAACCCATAAGTAAATATTTATAATATCCTTTTATATATAGTATCAAAATTATAGACAATTTGCCAACGTAGGTTGACACAAAATTGGTGAATGATCCGGAGGAAAATTACCTTTGTCTTTTCATGAAAGCGGGTTCGAATTCCCCTGAAGCCATCCAAAATTCTGCTCAGTGACATCCTTCCATGGGGAGATCCCCCGGTGCCAGGGCCAAGTATGAAAACATGACTGGGTAAAACTGCTTACAGTTCCAATAATCCTTTGCGTTGAGCAGGTGTCAATATGAACTCAGCTCGGTGAGCCAACCCAGCTCACTGGTGGGTTGGGTGGTAACAATTAGGCTCACATTAGCACCGATTAAAGTGAGCCAACCCACTTAACCCGTCCAATAATCCTTTGTGTTGGGCATATGTCAATGCAGATTCAGCTCTATGAGCCAGCCTAATTCAATGGTGGGTTGGGTTGGTAAAAATTAGGCTCATATTAGCACCGGTCAAAGTGGGCCAATCCACTTAACCTGTGAGCTAAAGTGGGTTCAAGTCGAGTTTGAGTGGGTTGGCTCACTTTTTTATTTTTAACTTGTTTTTTATTACTTTTTTTTTCACTTTTTATTATTTTTTAAATTAGGTTAGTCAATCCACTTAACTCACCAACTTGTGGTGGGTTAAGCGGAGTTAGTATTTTTTTCAGCTCACTTTTAGGGGGGTGTATTGGTTTAGGATTTTAAAAGACTTTTTTAGCTGAAAAAAGTTTGCAGATTTTTAAAAGACTTTATAGGATTTTCATGACTTTAAAGATTCTGCAAGAATTTCAAGAATTTTTAAGTCAGGATTTTAATGGATTTGTATCATAGACTCTGCGGGATTTTGTGGACTCTATAGGACTTTATAGACCCTGCAAGACTTCGTGAAGTTCTTACATATGATAAGAATTCAAGATTCTTTTGCATACAATCAAATTTAAAAAAGGGTCAAAGACACAAAAATAATTAAAAAAAAGTCGGGATAAATAAAAGTAAAAATAATACAGTTATTAGTTAATTCACCATAATATTATGTCCTCCTAAATAGCTTTCATCCACATATTCATAGCTATACTAGTCCTCCAAGCATAGATATAAAATTAGTATAAAAAATGCGTATATATATAGCATAGATAATTTTTTTAAAAAATTTGTATATATAATTTAAATATCTCATTTACTATTATTATAAAATAATGAAAATTTGAGAAAAAAATTTAAATTTAAATATATTTTTATCATTAAAAATATTATTTCTTTTAAAAATAGTCTTTATAATTTTTTAACATGTAATTTTTATAAAACACAAAATTCATGTACTTTTAATTCTTAAAGACGTATTAAATAGAAAAAATCGATGACATTAATTTTGTTAAAATCGACTAGGACTAAATGTGTCCTTTCCCAAACTTAGGTGCAAAGCACGGGGACCCGTCCCAATAGTATTTTTTCCATACACATGAATTTAAGGATCGAACACAGACTTAATGTTATGTTATAAATTAATATTCAGAAAAAGTTTTTTTTGGCGCGTACGTACGTTTGGTATTAATTAACACACGACTAATAGTTTTTTTTTTTGTCAACACGTCTAATAGTTTTGTTGTTATGTTTTTTCCCCAGTGTGTGTTGGATATCATAAGTCCCAGTCCGCACATCTTTATTAATAGTATCTTTCAAGGAGAATGCATAATAATTACAACTCGTGGTCTAAAAAAGAGAATTTAGGGTAACAAAATTAAATTGCTTCCTTCTGTTCAAAACTTAGGGATTTTGAGCACGAGATTTATCAATTAACTATTATATTGGCCTACATCGATTTTGAGCACGTAACCTAATCATATTATACCAAGCAACTCTCAACGGCTACATTTCTCAACGGTATATTAAACAATCTTCAACGGCTATATTTTATCATAATATATAAATAGCCTCATGAAAGACTTTGAAGATTGGCGAACCTTTGGTGAACCCTGGGCTAGAATGAATCTCAAGATAAACCATAGTCAAGCCCAAGAGAGTCTAATAGTTTTTTTTTTTTTGGTCAACACGTCTAATAGTTTTGTTGTTATGTTTTTTCCCCAGTGTGTGTTGGATATCATAAGCCCCAGTCCGCACATCTTTATTAATAGTATCTTTTAAGGAGAATGCATAATAATTACAACTCGTGGTCTAAAAAAGAGAATTTAGGGTAACAAAATTAAATTGCTTCCTTCTGCTCAAAACTTAGGGATTTTGAGCACAAGATTTATCAATTAACTATTATCAATTATATTATACCAATTTATGAACCAATTTATCCTTAGGTGATCACATTATCAATTCAATTGCTTCCTTATACTCTTAATGCTTCATTTGAATTGGTCACTCAATTGCATGAACTAAAAGCTTTTCTCACAATTGGAAAATTGGGGAAAAGCTTGGATCTAAAGCAAGCAACATAGAAGATTGGTTGCCTAGGAATAGGAATCGGTTTTTATGTGATCTTTAGCAATTCTTTATGATAATGCATGTCTCAATTAGGTTCACCTAAGGAATTAGGGTATTTAGTTGAAGACATAGGGTTAATCTACCAAGGAATTGGATTTTGACTAGATTTGTGAATTGGATCATTGAATCATCTTTAATAATTGAATTGAATGATGTGAATACTTGCATGAAAGGAAGATTGAGTGAAATCAACCCTAACCATTTTATAAAAATTCGTATTCCAAGCTTACTGCAATTTTGTGAATTGTTCAATACTTAATATAGCTTTCTGGTTTAGTTTCTGGTTTAATTTTTCTGCACTAGTTTTATATCATTGAACACAATTGATTTCTCCCTATTCAACTAGTTAAGTTCTTTGTTAATTGGTACTTGATCCATCAATCTTTGTGGGACGATACTATACTTTCATTATATTACTTGTTCCGATTCGGTACGAAAGTGCATCAATAGTCAACCATACTTTTTTTCTCGAAGATTTTTGTCACTTGGGTGAGACTAGCAAAAAAATCCATTATTAGTAAATTGAAAATAACATAATGCAGTAAACATGTAAACCATTAATATATACGATTACAAATTAGTCTCACCTTTAAGTACTCTTTTCATACTTCATCACAAGCGGTGAATGTCTTTGTAATTAGATCCCACCCAAAGCCAGAATTGTTGCGCATAAGTGTTTCTCAAACCACTTCATTCGATTCAGGTAATGATTATATGTTTTCGGGAACCTATATGTTTTTAGCATGTGTAGCAAATTGCTTATAATATTTTATCCACTGCAAGAGGATTCAGGAAACGTACCTCATAAACCAAGACGAAAGAGATCGGAAGATCGGTGAGTGACTCAGTGCTTGTTGGGGGAAGAGGGGAGAGAGAAAGAAAGGTTATGTGACTCTGTGTTTGTTGGAGAATGAAACACTTGAAAAGTCACATTCAGAAATCCTTTCAATTTGGGTGGGGTTGTTTGATGGATTTGGTATTTATAGATACTACTAAAAAGTCACTCAAAATCCATGTAATAAAAGAATCCCTTAAAATCCTTATATTTTCTAATACCTATGGATTGTTTTTAAGTTCTATGAAATCTCAAACAAATATCAATGGATTTTAACAGACTCTTTTTAAAGTCTTGAAAATCTGATTGAATACTACTGGATTGTTTTTAAGTGATAGAAAATCCTGATTGAATACCAACGGACTTTTTTACCCAGAAAAAGTCTTTTAAAATCCTAAACCAATACACCCCCTAATCTAACTTGTGGTGAGCCAATTCGGATGAGCCGAGTTGCTCATTTTGACACCGCTAATTGGGCCTCTAGTGGTCTCCCAAGTATGCCAATGGTGCCCCTGCCTAATAGAATTGGTGGTGTCATCTCCTTCCTACAAGTTTTTTACCAAAAAAAATTATAGACAATTGAAATACAACCATATAAATTAAAAATAAATAAATTTATCTGATGAAATACAACCATAATATAATTCCAAATTAAATTATATATTACTTCTTTTGTTCCTATTTATAAGGCGCAATTGACCAAATCACACGTACCAATAAAAGTGGTTAAAGCTAGTTAACTTTATTGGGGTTTTAAAAAACAGTTTAACTTTATAAATTTACCCTTATTTTTTTGGTTTAACCACAGGTATCCTCCACGGGAGGCAATCCGGTTTGAGCCGGGAACATCCATATCATGGTAGGGCTAACTCTCCAAGCCATAGTTTAGAAAACCGGACCAGAAAACCGGTGAACCGGCCATGTGTCCGGTCCAACAGAACCACATAACCGGCCTTGCAAAGAACCGGTCACAAAACCGGAAAAGCGGTCAAAATCGGTAAAAAAACATATGTTTGAGAATTACACATAGATATTTATTATTTTATAAATTATTTTTATTTTTTTGTTTTATAAACCTTATAATAAGGTTATTTAAACAAATTTATAGTTTCATATATCTTAATTTCTTATAATTTTATGTTATTTTATTAATTAAAATATTATATAATATTTAAAATATATGTTTAATTAATATCGGTTCGACTAGTGCCTTCACTGGTTGAATTACCAACCGATTCGGTTTTTAAAACATTGCTCCCAGCAAGGATTTTTTTCCATCCACAAGACTCGAACCCGAGACCTTGCTTAAGGAGAATCAAGCATGTACCACTTGAACCAACCCTTGTTGGTAAATTTACCCTTATTTAATATTATTAATTAACTCCACCATCATTTGATAATTAAAAAAATTAAAATTAATAAGAGTAGATAAGAAAAATGGTAATAAATTAAATACTCTTTTGAAATTGTGACTTCTATAAAAGAAAAAAAATAACTTGTAAAAAGATGCCTTATAAATAGCAATAGAGGGAGTATCTCATAATTTTCCTTAAGTCATATAATTTATTAGCTACCATATCAATTGTTTCAACAATTATATCACATGATATCTTTATATATATAAAAGTAAGGTAGTGAAAGTGGACAATGAGAACTAAAATAAGGATAAAATAGTAATTTCCTTGAAGTAAAACTTCTAAAAATAGAAAGTATCTTTTACATTTAAATGATTAATATTATGCATTACAATTAATTAACTATAGTAATTATATTAAATTCAATATAACTATAAAAATAAAAATAATAATAATAATAAATAATGATAATTTAAAACATATCTAATAATTTTAAGAAAATAAAAAAATAAGAAAATTAAAACATAATCAAACATTTAAAAACCATTTTGTAATTATGTTGATAGTAATTATTTAATTATAATTATTTTTATATAAAAAATCTATATTATTTAAATCCCATTTTAACAATTTCAATATTTAAAAGGAATGGTTTATAAAATTAATAAAAACATAATATGGAAAATAAAACATAATAAAATGATTTTAAAAGGGTAAAACTTAAATTTAAAAAAATAAAAATATAATATAAAATTTGAAAAATGTTCAAACACTTAAAAATCATTTAATAATTATAATGACAATATTTATATTAATTATTTAATTATAGTTACCTTTATTATATCAAATATCAATATTAAAAAAAATTATAACATAAATAAAAATATAATACGAAATTTAAAACATATTGAAATATTTTAAAAAATCATTTCATAAAATTAAAAATGTAATATGAAATTTGAAACATGCTCAAACACTTAAATAATAATTTTATAATTATATTAATGGTAATTATAGTTATCTTTATTAATTTAAAACATATATAATAATTTAAAAAAATAAAAATATAATATGAAATTTAAAACATACTCAAACACTTAAAAAACATTTTATAATTATGTTAATAGTAACTATAATAATTGTTTAATTATAGTAATTTTTATTATATCAAATATCAATATTAAAACTCATTTTAATAATTTTAATATTGAAAATAAGTTTGTAACAAAAATAAAATTATAATACGAAATTTAAAACATAATAAAATAATTTATCAAAAAGATAAAATTTAATTTAAAAAATAAAAATATAACGGGAAATTTAAAACATATTGAAACACTTAAAAAATAATTTTGTAAGTATATTAATAATAATTATAGTAATTATTTAATTATAGTTATCTTTATTATATAAAATATAGATATTAAAATTCATTTTAACAATTTAAAAATTTTAAACATGATAAAATAATTTAAAAAATGTACAACTTTTATTATAATAATTATAGTAAATTATTATATCAAAATATCAAATATTAATATTAAAGGTCATTTTAATAATTTAAATATATTAAAAAGCTTTATACGATAAATAAAAATATACTATGAAATTGAAAATAATATTAAAAAATATTTTATAACAACATTTATAGTAATTATAATAATTATTTAAATAATGTTCTTATGTGGGTTTTCTATTTTTGTTTAAAGGGTCTTTGTGACCTAGGATCAAGAACAACTTTTCTTAGTTGTTCATGTTTTGTAAATGTCAAAGTCCCAATTAAATATTTCAAAAAAATAAATTGTGATTGGTTATGATCATCTTCATTTGGTTTATAAGTTTTTATTTTATTTTATTGTTGATAGTGATAAACGAAATATTGAAAATGTTGCAGAATTTCTTTAATTGGTGACTTACCTGTGTATGTGTTGCAACAAGTTAGTTGTTTTGAAAAATTTCACTTGATAGGAAAATTAAAATTTAATTTTGTTATGGGTAGAACTAGCTACCAAAGTTTTTAAGTGGTTGATAAGTTGAGCAATGCCTATAACCCATAAAATTTAAGTTTTATTCAATTTTACTGCCAAATGCGGGTATATATAAGTTGGCAAGAAAATTATTGGTGTTTAGAAAGAAATATTATAGTTCGGTCTATTTGAATTTATACCTTAAAATTAAATAATGAACTTTACGTCTGAAAGCAATTTCAATAATCTTAAAAGTTTTATCCTATACAAGAGACATTCTTGGAGCCCTAGAAATAATACTCTAAAAGACCATTCATATTTTGTACATCCAGTGCTAGAGGCATTCCATAAGCAATAAAAAAATCTCATTAAGAGGTCATTCCATAAGCATTAGAGATAACAAATTATATATTATATTGTATGAATTTGTTATTATAGATCAGATAACAAATAAAATAAAATAAAATCTTTTCAAATAAATAAAAAGATATAAAGGACTATAAGATATAAGAGTGTGTTAGGAATAAAAGATGTAATAATTTAATTTAACACTTTTTGATAAATGAGAATGAGGAATATTAATCATAAGTGAATTTCTTTGGAGAAAATTTCTTTATGTATGAAAGGGGGTATGAGAGGGAAAATTTTCAAAAATTGGTCAATTTCATGGATATATACAAAAAATTTAAATATGATTTCCATGGAAAGGGAGTTGGTAGAGATTATGATTGAAAATGGTGGTGAGACATATTTTCCGTTAGATAAATGAGTTAGGGGGAGCAATTATAGTACGAATAGTTATCAACCTTAAAAAAGAGTTAGTTATCCCATTAAAAATGTAATATATAAAAAATTCTTTGCCAAACTTCAAAAAAGAACAATAGTTTCTTTTTTTTTAAAAAATGTACTTCTGAAACTTTTACGATGTATAGATAATCATTTTTTTGGAAAATATTATGTAATAAATAAATTAAAAAATATTTTAAAAGTTACTATAGTTTTAACTTCTTTTATAAATATAATTTTAAATAGGATTTAATGGATATACATGGACAATATAAAAAAGTTTACATGTTGGGGTGGAATAAAGGAAAAATGGGAAGTAGCTTGAGTTGGTTGGAATATATTGTACAAATGAAAAATTGAGACAGAGATAATAATAAAAGATTAATAGAAAAAAAATAATCATTCACGTTAATATGTAATTTTTGACTTTCATATATTATTATACCAAAGAGTTGTGGCTCAGTTGACAACGCAGACTAAGATTGTGGGAAGAGCTCTCGGGTTCGATCCCCACTAAACACATTCTTCAAGAGAGGTCAGGAGTCTTAACTGTGATTAAGCTCCAAATAGAATTGTCCCTATTACAATGCCCCGATTGTCCCTATTACAATGCCCCGTGCATGGCACGGGCACACGACTAGTAATAATGAAAGCCAGCTACTACGTTTATATCAAATATATTTCAATGAAAGTCATGGGTACAACAACTTTTTAGACACATTTATTAGCGATTTTAAATCGTCAAAAACGCAAAATCAAAAAAATAAAACACTGAACACCAATGCTATTAAAGCACCCTAATCCAAATTAACTCTATTGCTAATTGCTCAATACACATGGGTGCTTATTAAGCAAAATTGCATAAAGATTCCCTTAGCTATTTTACATTTCTACTCCCAATAAAACTTTTCACTCCTTAAATTTAAGTACCAAAGTTTAATAAAATAATAAACAAGGATAAAATTTCTTGGTTAATAATTATCATGGTAAGGTAATTATTAATTAATGTTCATTTGGTTAGCCTAAGGGGCAATATCGTCAATAAACGTATAACGGAATGAAGCACAGGAATTTTTCAAAACGAACATTTGGAAAGTTTCTTCAACTTCTTCTTCTTCTTCTCGCGGTTCGATCCTCTCTCTCTCTGAGAAGCGACTCGGTGGCAATGGAGAATCTGATACAGTTGGTGAACAAAATACAGAGGGCGTGCACCGCCCTCGGCGATCACGGTGAGGAGAGCGCCTTGCCTACTCTCTGGGACGCCCTTCCCTCCATCGCCGTCGTCGGAGGACAGGTTCGATTCAAAACCTTTTACGTATCATTTATTATTATTTATCGTTTTATAATTATTAATAATTAATGTTATTTTACGTTATCGTTCTTCTATATAATGTTTTTATTTTACTATTGCCATTTTAGAAATTGAAATTGAAACTCTGACATTTATGTTTTTTCTTTATTCATCTTTGATTTAACTCTGCATTTGCTCGCAAAAGATTACAATGTATATATATGTTATATACAATATAAATTTATCCGTTATATTTAATCTTGCAGAGCTCTGGAAAATCTTCAGTGTTGGAGAGTATTGTTGGAAAAGATTTTTTACCTCGTGGATCTGGTAATTTGGTCTGTTAAGTGTTAATAGTTGATAATAGTATGTGCACTTAATATGATGTAGACCTTTGTGATTGCTTCTCCTCTCTCTCCTTAATATGAATTTCTGGATAAGTGGACCACTTTTTTGTGCAGGGATTGTTACTCGGCGTCCTCTTGTTTTGCAGCTTCATAAGATTGAAGACGGGGCGAGAGAATATGCTGAATTTATGCACCTTCCAAGGAAGAGATTTACTGATTTTGGTATTTTGTTACATAAAAAAAAAGATCGCTTTTCACGCACACTTATGGTGTTACATACATTGCACTTAAATACAGTTGTGAATTTGTGGTAGCAACTAGCAAGTGACTTTATCTATCTCTGTTTCTTTTTTTAAACAGATGATGCTTGTGAGTTGTTGTTTTTGCTGCTTATGATGATTTGTAGAAGTGTCTATTAACTAGTAATATTTTTTTGGAGGGAGGAGAGAGTGGGTATCTAATGTTGCTTAGGATGACTTGTATAAGTTTACGTTGCTAGTTTTTTTTTTTTCCTTCAAATTTATAATCTTATGTTTTTTTTCCTCCCGTAGTTACTAATTTTTTGCCTGTTCTGTAGCTGCTGTTAGGCAGGAGATCGCTGATGAGACTGATAGAGAAACAGGTCGCTCCAAGGGTATTTCATCTGTTCCCATCCATCTGAGTATCTACTCCCCTCATGGTGAGATATAAATATTAGCAATAAAATATTTTTAAGTTTGTGAGAAGAGAACTAAGAACATGTATAATTCAATTGTTTTTGAGTTTGAACTAATCAGTTGATTGTCTGTTTCCTATTGCCACCGTATTGATTATTGTTGCTATATTTTTATCAATCACTATTTGTTTGCAGAATACAAAACACACAAAGAAATTTATAATTCACAATGAGTGTCAATACCACTCTTTTATAATTCACAATATTTTGGGAGCAGAAATTTTTTTCCTTGGCTATACATACACGTTATTTGTGCTTTTTACTTTTTTTTTTAATAATTTAAACGCTATTGTTTAATATCCATTTCATTTATTGAATTTGTTGACTTGGCAGTTGTCAATCTGACACTGGTTGATCTTCCGGGACTTACAAAAGTCGCTGTTGGTGAGTTTCTATTCTAAGCTTATTTATACAACATATTGTATATACAAGAGAGATCTAGAGAGAAAATAGAGAAGTGTGAGATGTGATAGATGATGTGATGAGTGATATGATGAAAAGAGATATTATATTTATACAACAAGTATAACCTACAACAATATACAACAGTCACGTGTCAAACTTACTTTCATTTAAAACAATAGAAAAAAATGGTCACATTATCAGTTGGTGTTAAAAAAAAAAGCCAATCATTATGTTGCAGAAAAAGCAAACTGTAACTAGTAATAATATCAAAATTAAAAAAGTTAAATTTATAATTTATTTATAACCAATTTATAATTTGTTCATATTCAATTTGTTATAATCAAATAAAGAGTGATTCATAAATTCCTCATGCTCAAATTTTAAACAAGTAAAACAGAGTTTATAACTTATAAGCCTACAGTTTGTAACCAACTGAGATAAAGTTTATAACTTGTTAACAATCAGTTTATAACCAAATAAAAAAGTGGTTCATAAATTCCTCATGCTCAGATTTTAAGCAAGTAAACCAAAGTTTATAGCTTATAACATAAAGTTTATTTATTTTATTTTTTTTAAATAATAAGCGATAACGTGATGGTAAATCTTTTCTTCATTTGTACTTTTATTTAAAAGCTAGCTGCACTTATTTAAATAAGTTGCAGTTTGCTTTTTCTGCAACTGACAATAGTTACTTTTCGTTTTAACGGCATTTGAGAATGTTTTTTCTTTTTATCGTTTTAAAGGGAAACAAATGTGACGCGTGGCTTGTTGTAGATTGTTGTAGGTTATTTTGCTGTACGAATACAATATCTCTAGAGAAAAAATGTGTTGGATGAGTTGTTGTATAATTTTGTTGTAGGAATATTATAACTCTTATATTATAACAACTGAGATTAATGGCATATTTGTTGGGCTATTAATTGCAGAGGGTCAACAAGAAAGCATTGTGCAAGACATTGAAAACATGGTTCGGTCCTTTATCGAAAAGGTAATTATTCTTATATACACTGAAATGGTGAATGCGTGCATGCATACTGGAAAGATTTTGATACATATGGGAACACATTTATTTGTTGTTGGGTGACAGAATTATATTAAAAGTACTAGTACAGTTTAATGCACAGGAGACTTCATATTCAATTTAAGCCATTCATCCTGATCCAGTGGCTGTATTGAGCTCCTCTCACTCTACTAAAGTTAAATATTCTGCATATTATTTATTTATATGTATGAGCACCAGTGGTGCAGGCAAAACTTCATGAGAATGTCACTGAAAGTAATACTGAAACTTATTGCAGCCGAATTGCATCATTTTGGCAATATCTCCTGCCAATCAAGACCTTGCTACCTCAGATGCAATTAAGATTTCCCGTGAAGTAGATCCTAAAGGTAAATTTCTAAACACAATTTTTGTGATAAAGCACTGGTTCAGATGAATGTGTTATTTGAAGTTAGATGTATTAAGAAATTTCATAAAATAGCTAAAGCTGAAACTATAGAAGATGTTGAAAATAAAAGCATAGAAAGGTTCATAACGTCTACTACATAGCAAAGTACATTGTAGATTAATTATGTCTCGTGTTGAGCTTCTTAGATCATATTTGTACAGAATATCAGGTAAAAAATTTCTTGATATATAATTGTTGGCATTAGAAAAGGTAAATTTAACTTGATTGAATACCAAATTATGTGACTGAGATTCTACGCAGCTATTGTTCAAAATTATTTAAAAAAAATACACGCTGGTACTTTCTTTGTCATGTTTTGGGGTGATAACTTGCAAGCCTTAGACTGGTTAATGAATTTTGAGAGATATAGTATGTGGGGTCAGTTCCATGAATCAAACGATGCAATAATGTCATATCAAGAATCATGTTTAAATGGTTGTCATTAAACATAACTCATAAAGGTTTTGTTGTTAATTACATTGTTGCATTATTTAATAATGTAGTCAACCCCATCTAATGGGAAAAGGTTTTGTTGTTATAGTTTTTCCAAGTTTCTGCTGTTGACTTTTTTACTAAGCATCATTTTTTTTTTCACTTACGTTGCTTCTTGGTTGGTTTGTCAATGACTTGTAATTTATTATATTACAAATATTTGACTTTTATATTAGCAGACAAATCAAAATATTTTTACGAGAAATGGACTGGATGTTTGGACTACAATGTGACTGAAGATCGCTTGTTTGGGAAAATTGTTTTAATTTTCAGGGGACAGGACATTCGGAGTTTTGACAAAGATTGATCTTATGGACAAGGGTACTGATGCAGTTGATGTAAGCATTCTCTTCCCCCTCTCAATACAGAAATGGTAGGCTACAGTGCAAGGTTTGCCTCATGCAAAATTCTTTCCTTATTGGTGTCCTTGACCAAGTTTTTGGCATAAGAAAAGCTATTTGGTAGTTTCAGAAAAGCAGGATAGAGTATAAACTAAGATTACAATATACAGATAGGGTTATAATTATACGGTAGAAAAGCGTTACATGGGTAATCATCATTTGTGATTGAAATAGCATTGTTTTCCTTATGTTGGATATCTACTCAATGGAATGGAGGAAAGGAATCATATATCTTGCACTTATTTAGTGACATTGTTATGTTTTGGCATATATATTGCCTTTACATGTCTCTACAATTTTGATGAAACTTTAGAATCACACAAACAACCGTTTCCTTGGAATTAAGATTTCCTCATTTGACTTTCTTTTTTCTTTTCCAAACTTAAATTACTGGTATCAAATTTGTCATGTGCATATAATGGCTTCCTCTAATAGTTTCTTCTCTCCTGTTCCCTTCTCTAGATGCTTGAAGGGAGATCATATAAGCTAAATTACCCTTGGATTGGTGTTGTTAATCGCTCCCAAGCTGATATCAACAAAAATGTTGATATGATTGCTGCTCGGCGTAGAGAGAATGAATATTTTGCCAATACCCCGGAATATAAACATCTTGCTTCAAGAATGGGCTCTGTGCATCTAGGAAAGGTGCTCTCTAAGGTATGCTGATTTGTGATCATATTTATGAGGTAATACTCTTCAGAATCAATTGACGCATTGATTCTGAAGGTACAAGGTACTGTTTCCAAAATTAGTGAGTTGATTATTGTCCTTTTTTTTATGTTTTGTAAAATATGCTTTTAAATTTCCAGCATCTGGAAACTGTCATCAAGTCTAGGATCCCAGGCCTTCAATCACTTATTAGCAAGACTATTATTGACTTGGAGACAGAATTGAACCGTATTGGAAAACCTATTGCTGCTGATACTGGAGTAAGCCAACCCCTTCTCCCATTTGCATTTACATGTGAATTAATAAGTAATGCTCTTCCTCCATTTGCAGGGGAAGTTGTACATGGTAATGGAAATCTGTCGAACCTTTGATCAGATATTTAAAGATCATCTTGATGGCATGTATGCACCCTTTTCCCTGTTTAGTCTATATGATGAAGTAACAAGTAATTCTTTCATATCAGACAGATCCAATATGACCTTGGAAATATTTGGATGTCTACAGACGGCCTGGTGGTGAGAAAATTTATCAAGTATTTGATAATCAATTTCCAGCAGCTCTAAAAAGACTACATTTTGACAAACATCTATCAATGGACAATGTGCGGAAACTAATAACTGAAGCAGATGGGTATCAACCTCATCTCATCGCTCCTGAGCAAGGATACCGCCGTCTTATTGAATCTTGCTTAGTATTAATTAGGGGCCCTGCTGAAGCAGCTGTTGATACGGTATATATTTATTAAATACTTTGCCATGAGTTGCAATTTGGAACTTGATCTTTTAAAGAGATTATATGTGAGAAATTTGTAGCTGACTTCTTCTCCATGTTTTTTTGACACGAGTAACTGAAAAATCAGATTGTCACTGGCATTACTTAGGCTTAAGGAAAATTTGCATTTCTTTCCTTGGCAAAGTTAACGTCTCTGAAATTTTATAGTCTGGATTACTTTATTTAAGGCAAAGTTGAAGTCAATTTTGGAAAATTGAGATGAATTTCCTTTTTAGTGTTGAGTTATTCCCTTAATAGTACTCTTATATTTCAGGTTCATGGAATTTTGAAGGATTTGATTCAGAAGTCTGTGAGTGAGACAATGGCAAGTAGCAAACTGATTATTGTATCTTTTGTGTATATAGTTCTTTACATGTTTAAGCATGCAGATGACTTTTATTGATTTAGCAAAATATTAAAGTTAGTATATTTTTTTTCCAGTTTCTTAACAGTTGCAGTTTTCTGTTGATTGTAGGAATTAAAGCAGTACCCCACCTTGAAAGTAGAACTGGGAGGTGCAGCTGTTGATTCATTGGAGAGGATGAGAGAAGAAAGTAAGAGAGCAACTCTGCAGTTGGTAGACATGGAAAGTGGTTATTTGACTGTTGAATTTTTTCGCAAACTTCCCCAAGACGCAGAGAAGGGTGGAAATCCAACTCACTCACTTTTTGACAGATATAATGATGCTTATCTTCGTAGAATTGGTAAGCAACTGAAATTTAACTAAGAGCGTATGATATCTTTTTTTTTTTTTTTAACAATTCATTCCTAGGTTTCTAATATTTCAAATAATAAAGGACTAAATGTGGCTAATTCAACTTATATTATGCAAGTGCATAACCCAACATGTGTTCATGAAATTAGAGGTATTGTTTTCCCCATTTGACCACTGAGCTCCCTTGTATGTAACAGCTACGACTGTCTTGTCCTATGTGAACATGGTATGTACGGGTCTCAGGAATACTATTCCCAAGTCAGTAGTTTATTGCCAAGTGCGTGAAGCTAAACGCAGCTTACTGGATCATTTCTTTACAGAGTTGGGGAAAAAAGAGGTGAGGCCTTCTTTATCGTTTTCCTTGAAGAATAAAACAGTCATGTCTGATGAAAATGAGCTGAGCTTACTTTTGCATGATATACGTATTGTATTGTTTTTGCAGGGAAAACAACTAGCTTCATTGCTGAATGAGGATCCAGCAATCATGCAACGCCGGACCTCACTTGCAAAGAGGCTAGAGCTATACAGAAGTGCACAAACAGAAATTGAGGCAGTTGCATGGGAAAAGTAGATCAAAGGGCTAGTGCAAGTTCTCAGAATTTGAATTTTGTTTTTGTGGGGGGCATTTTTTTATTCATGATCCAATTCTTTATACATTGAGGAAGAGTATATAGTTTTTGACACGGATCAGTGAAGTCATTTTCACCATTCCGACGACAGGCTTATGCACCTGGGCTGCTTTTTTTGTTGATGCAATTCAATCGTATTTACTTTCACTACCTTGTTAATAAATTATTCAATGCATTATTCATCTGTTCTCATTCTTTTTGTGGAAGGAAGAAGAAGGGATTTAAATTTAATACTTACTTGTTGGATTTATATTGGGATCTAATTTGTAATTAAGCATCTGGGCTCTGGCTCTGGCACAGCAGAATGCAGAATGAAAAAAAAAAAAACATTATAAAATAAACAGGTGGAGGTGCGGGGATTCGAACCCCGTGCCTCTCGCATGCGAAGCGAGCGCTCTACCATATGAGCTACACCCCCTTTGATGACACTCAATTCAGCATAAATATAATAACTTAAATTTTAGGAATTCTGCAAAATGAAGCAATGTGTATATTTTTCACAACAATATCGGTTAAACTTTTCTGTATAAAAACTCTATTCATACAAATTAATATTTTGTTAATTTTGCCTTGAAATTCATTTTACTTTCTTAGTATAGAGATTACATATACACCGATAGCTTAAAAATTGTAAAATATATGAAAATTTTGCTAAAATAATATTGTTTTATAAGGAGATATTAAATTATACCAATATAGATTGTACCAAAATTCACAGTTGAATTAAAAGTTATTGTCAAATAAATTATATTGATAAAGTATTGATAAAATATATTTAATATATTTTTTTATGATATGTCAAGATTAATATCATATATACTTTTAAAATATATGAAAATAAAAATCATTTAATTATGAATTTATTAATATTATTTTTTTAAAAAAATTTAACATAAATAATTAAGAGCATGAATAGTAATTTATCTAAATCAACACAAATCACATCCTTTTTTTACTAGGCAGAATGAAATGCATTAATACGGAGTACAAGGGGTACTTCAACCTATTACAAAACCAACACCTTAGAGTTATAAAGTATTACTATAACACTCAAAGTTTCCAAACAAACATATCCCCAGCACACAAAAGATAGAAAATCAAAATGACTTACAAATGTACAAGACACCTACTTAGCAATCACCACTACATCGAAGTAGGCCATGGAAAGTAATTAAGCTAGGAAGTGGTGAAAATTAAGACAAGCAGCTGGTTGCAAAGATTATGACACAGAATCAAAACAGAAACCACTATCCTTTGCTTTCAACCAATGCCAAGAGCGTATTTTTATTAAGTCAAACACATCATCTGGTCAGGAAAATTTGTTAGAGAATACAACATCATTTCTTGCCAACCAAATACTCCATAAAACCGAGCCAAATGACAGCCCACCGAAACCAATTTTTCGAATTATAGATTGGGAGACCCATAAACTGATCCAAATGAGCAATATAGGTATTCGAGTGAACAGAATAAAATCCACACCAATTCAGGCACAACATCCATATTTGATAAGCAAATGGGCACTCAAAAAATAAATGTGAAGAAGTCTCTAAACTTTCCTAGCATCACACACATGCAACATTTGAAGGTTGTAGAATTCGCCTCTTGAACACAAATCACATCCTATCTAAAGTTTGACGGTCAAATAAAAAATTGGTGTAACTTAAACTTAAACACTGAGCATTAGGGATGACAATTGGACTTAGTCCGGTGGGTACGCATAAAAATTACCTGCAATAGGTAGGGTAATTACCCATCAAATGGGTATAGGTCCGGGTATGACCTTTACTTTTTAATGGGTACAAGTGCGTGTGCGGGTATGGGTAATATGATACCCTATGCTACCTATACTTGCACTTATATAATATAGGGAAAAATATGTTTTTTGTCCCTGTAGTTTCGATCAACTTGGGTTTTCGTCCCTATATTTTAAATCCTTGGTTTTTTGTCTCTGTACTTTCTAAACCCCTAAACAATAGTCCCTGCTGTTAGTTTGGACCGTTAAACCTGTGACGTGGCATGCTAGGCAATTAACACGTGGCATGCTAGGTACACGTGGCATGCTAGGTAATTGACACGTCACAGGTTTAACGGTCCAAACTAACGGCAAGGACTAATGTTCAGGGGTTTAGAAAGTACAGGGACAAAATACCAAGGATTTAAAGTATAGGGATGAAAACCCAAGTTGACCGAAACTACAGAGACGAAAAACATATTTTTCCCTATAATATATATATATATAATTAATGTAATTTATATACATATGATTAATTTAATATATATATATATATGTTTATATTATTAATTGATATTATTTCCAAAAAAATAAATAATGTTAATATAGATTATAGTCACAAAAAATATTAATATATGTTACTAATTTAATTAATTTAAATGTTATAATTTTGCCCTAAACCCTAATATAACAAAACTTGAACTAATTTCCATTTCCCCTCCCACCCACTTCTATATACCAGAGTTATTTTATAGTTAAACTTGCATGATATATGAATTATTTTTCATTCATGTTAGAGTTGTTTTTAATTAATTATTATTTTTTAATCAATTTATTATTTTTATAGTTAACAAAACTGCGGGTAATGGGTGCGAGTATTAGAATCATTACTCACGCAGATATAGGTCCGAGTACGTGTATTTTTTTTAAACACGGATATTGGGACGGGTATTATAGTACCCTATCCACACTCTACCCATTGACATCCCTTCTAAGCATTCCTCTTGATTTTTTTGTGAGACTTTTTTTTTATGAGACCCTCCTCTTGATTTAGTTATATTATCTATTTCTAATAAGAAATTTATATTATGTATCCTATTCATTCCACATGGAATTTCAACAAGACAATGTTAATGACAAAATGAGGTTCCGTAATAAGTAGAGACAGGTCAACGATGATGATGGAGATTGAGCAGCATGACAAATTACCAACTCAACCAGTCAAACATCAACCCTGCACTGATGACATAGCATAGCAGTGTGGAATGTTCTCAAATTTACCATAATATAATGTGTGTATGAAACAGAAATCTAATCCCCTAATTCCTATGGGTTCAATCTCCACGGTTTAACCGCGCTTTATGCGTAACCAACCCCGTTACAGCGCGCACACACAAGTACAATTGTTTTCTCGTGATTTCTGTTATGAGACATCATATAAATAAGTTCTAAAACTAGTAAGAAAAATAAATCACGATCATATAATTAAGCAAACGTGTATATATCTTTTTCCTCGTTTGCGTTCAGTTTCTTTAGATTCTTACCTTGATTGACTGCTTCATAGATTGGACTTGTGGAAATAAATTTTCTATTGGGGTTTTGTTTTGATCATCCTTGTTGGTTTTCATGATGGAATGGTCTTCAAAATCTGCTGCAAGGGCTTACCTTGATACCCTTCAACTGGTATTCACCTTTGTCCTTTTCATTATATCTATCTGGGTTTTTTTTTTTCATTTCTCTTATAAATAAAATGAATGCTTTGATAATGAACCAAGGGTGATCTCTCATTCTAATGTCATTTTCTTAATTTTAATGATATTCCACATTTTTTTACAGTTTTACTGCTTTGATGTAGAATCAAGAGTGATCTGCTTATTTTTATTCAGAAGAGAGGGCATGAATCAATTATCAATCAGGGATCATTGATTGTTTGCTTATATTTGTTTATATTGGACTCAAATGGATTAGACTAATGCCTAATTTGTGGTATAAGCTCCATAAAGCATGAAACAATTGATAAACAGGGTTCATCTTTTTTTATTTAATAAAGGAACTAATTGTAAATAACAATCCTTAATTGTGTGGAATGGATTGTCCATCTTTCTTTTTTGGCCTTAGATAGTTTGATCCATGAAACCTTGCACACAGTCCTTGTAATCAGTACAAAGAACTATACTGGCACCTTCAAATTAGGGCCATGTTAATATTATTAAATTCTATGTAACATTTCCTAATTTGTGGCATGTATTCCACAGTTTTTATAAGTACTATGTTTCATTGGTTTTGACAGTGTAACGATCATAAAAGACAATATGGCACTTGGAGAGTGCAAGAGCCAGGAAGGAATGAATTTGTATCAGCATTAGCAGCAGGAGTGAAAGCAAAACTTATAGTGGAAGTGACATCTCATGTATCTCCATCAACAATAGCCCTTGCAGCTGCTGCACGACAAAGTGGAGGCAGGCTTGTGTGTATTCTCCCTGAGTCAGTTCTTGAAGAGTCAAAAGAGGTTATTAGGGACTCAGGCCTTATAGACCAAGTAGAATTTAGAACTGAAGACCCCTCCAAGCTACTTCCCTACTATGAAAACATTGACTTCTTTCTTGTTGATTGCAAGGATCAAAACTATACAAGGTTGCTCAACTTGCTATCTGTTAACCCCACAAGATCTATAGTGGTGGCAAACAATCTGCTTGGTGATAAAAAAGGACTAGTAAGCTATCTAAGGGGAAAAGATGAGAAATTAGCAGTAAGGTCTCTAAGGCATCCTTTAGGAAAAGGCATGGAAGTTACTAGGATTAGCAAGAAGGATGACATTGATAATAGACTTGGGGTTAGAGAAGAAAATAGCAGGAAAAGGAAAAAGAGCTCATGGGTTGTCAAATTTGATGAGGAAAGTGGTGAGGAACATATATTCAGGGTACCTCAGGTTGACTGGTTCTGGAGTTAACATGGCAGCTTCAAAATAATGCCAGAAAAAAGAAAAAAGAAAGAAAGCTTGTGCTTTTGGTTTCACATGTGTTTAACATGGAAATTTTTTCCAAATACTCCTTCCATTAAGGGGCAAAAAACTTTTGCTTTTGATTCATATGGTTAGTTTTCTTAGATTTAAAAATTCTTCTAGATAAAAAAAAGGAAAAACGGTTAAAATAAGGAAGGTAATGTGGAAAGAATTACTGAATGCTCATTTCTTCGAAGCTCTAGTTCTGCGCAGCTGTCAAAATAAAAACTTTTGGCATTATGAGTGTCTAAGCATGAAACCTTTCAAGTGCTTGAGCGTTGGCACATTTAAACATGAACTATTTACTCGCTTGAGCATCCGCTAATTTCACACTTGTGTGTTGAGACACTTAAGAAAATTAAAACAAAAATTCAGTGAAAAGATTAAAACTACAACACCTGAATATGAAATAAAGACAGATCTATTAACATAACTGAAAAAGATAAAAATAACTAAAAATAACTCTACCAAACCCTAAAATTTACTTCAAAATAAATCTTTAAATACTTCTACTTGGTGATTAACAAATACATGCTCCACAATTTATTTAGTAGAAGGAAATCCCAATTTAATACAGAAGCATCAAGTCGACATTTTTTTTCCCTATTGGTAGGACCACTTTCTTTTAGGTCGAAATTTGTCAGTTCAAGTTGCTAAACTATTGGGCAAGACAAGCATCTCGTGTTCCGTTTATTCCAGCGTTATGCTCCATTACATCCATTCTTGTGATTGAAAGTTTTAATACTTGAATGTATTGTATTGGAGATTGGAGAATCATTGAATACTTCTCAGAAATATCAGTAAAAAGTGTCAAAGCAGACAAATTTTGCATGATGTTGAGTTCTTTAAGAGTATAATGATTACCTCCCTGTACCAACCACTGTCCCCCACAACAACCACCAAACTTGAACCTTCAAATGCAAGAGACTATCCTACCAACTCAACCCTCAACTGCATTGTGCTATTCACATTTCCTCTCTTATTGCTGAATTTTGTAATCAACAGTGCTCCTGGCCTTGGATCTCACTTAATTGAGTCTATGAATGGCAAATATTAGATCTTGGACTCAGATATGGCCATCTTTTGTCCGGCTGTGTATTCTGAATCTTGTCTTGGATTTCAAAATCATAGCATTGGCGGATGACAGTGGAAGTAGTGGCTTTGCAGCAGAAAATAGTTGCAAGAACACAAATTATCAGAATTTCCTCCCTCCACCATACCAGAATATATCCCATATGATATGCACACCTGTATGGCATACTTATGAATTGAGGGTAAGTTAAGTTCACTTTATTGTAGCTTTGTGGGTTCTATCCATTTAATTAAGTATTCTTTTTTCTCTTCCCTCATAAGCTAGTTGAAACTAGTTCATTTTGATCTAGTCCAGGTTGGCCTCATTAGTTATGTAAGTTCAGAATTTTGTACTCCATGACCTGTTACTCAGACAACCACACTAATCTAAAATCTAGCTAGATATTTGTTGTTTTGTTAATTTATGAATACCATGGTTGTCCCTGTGCAATCTAACTAGTTTAGTAGTGATATTTCCTTGCAGTACATTCAGAATGATCATACCACAACTATCATATTATCTGCTCCCTACACTATAGGATGGGTAGGAATTGGATTTTCTAGAGATGGAATGATGGTTGGTTCCAGTGCAATGGTGGGATAGATTAATAAACATGGTCATGCAAAAATCAATCAATTTTACCTACGGGGTAAGAAGCCATCAGAAGTCATAGTAGACAAAGGTGAACTACCGCTCAATAATGTTCCTGCGGCTGTGGCAACTAATGGTGCTGAAATTCATTTGGCATTTCAGTTGCAGATGACAACCCCATTTGAGAAACAACCAATTTTATTGGCTTTTGGTAGTAAATAACCACAGAACCACCGCCTCTCCAAGCATGAAGACTAAACAGCTATTGTATTTGATTTTTCTGCAGGTCCAAAATCATTTCTCTATGACTCTAAAGTCTAAAGCAGATGTGCCATTTTATAATAATTATTCTATTTTGCTGAACAAAGTGACAGCTATTTCCAAAATCCAAACTCTTCGGCAAACTCTCTTAAGAAGAACTTTCTTTTTAGATCCTTTTAGCAAAAAATAATTTCATCTCAGTTAACCATGTTCTACTATAGAATAATTCAATAATTTAGAGTCAGTTTGGTTTACAATTGGGTAGAATTGATTTTGATAGAAATATATAAAATAAATAACAGAAAATGAATGATGTACGATTTACTAAACATGTTGAACGAAAGTGATTTAAAATCAATTTCACATAATTGATTTTTTGACTCTTCCCAACAAGAAACCAAACAGGCACTTGAACATGCACAACCACATTTCAACTTAAAATTACCACTTTCAAAAACTGAAGTAGAAAATCTAAAGTCTAAACTCAAATCAGTGCATATTTTAATCCAAAATTTATACACGAGTCTTTTTCATATGACTTGATGACGAAACATGCGTAGCATCTGATATAACTTTTCCAGAGCAGAAACTTGACGGACTATACTTCTCACAGGTTCAAAAGGTCCTGCATACCATGAGTTGATTCAGATGAGGAAGAACCATGGAATAGTGGGTATAATAGGATGGGGTCTAATCCTGCCTGTGGGGGGAATTGTTGCTAGATACTTCAGGCATAAGAATCCCTATTGGTTCTATCTCCATGCAGTCATTCAATTTGTGGGATTCATATTTGGGCTTGTTACGGTCCTACTAGGATTACAACTCTACTCTAAAATGCATGCCCATATACCAGCTCACAGAGGCATAGGCATCTTTGCCCTTGTACTGTCTTCTTCAGGTTTGTCACTGACCCATATCTATATAAGATGTTCAGTCCTCTACCTATCATTCTGTTAAGTACGATTTGAGCTAACTTAAAGCTGAGTTCAGATATTGGCTTTCTTCTTGAGACCCAACAAGGATTCTTTTCGGAAAATTTGGAATTGGTATCAGTTTGTTTGGAAGGTTGGCACTATTCTTTGCAGCCATTAACATAGTGTTGGGGATGCAAGCTGCGGGGGGCAGGAAGTGATTGGAAGATGGGCTACGGAATTCTTGTTAGTATAATCGTTGTTGCAGCTATTGTTCTGGAAGTATTGGCTTATTTGAGAAGATCCGAGATGCGTTCTCTGCCTCCTAACTTCCATATGAATCCTGTTAAAGAAGCTACATTTCCAAGTAATCAAGTTAGAAGTATGTTCTATCTTTATTCTTTCCTCGTTTTACTTAAACCTTATTTGTTTACTGAAATTGCTGCTGAAGAAGAAAACATGTTAGTTCTATCTACAAACTATCTTATACCACTTCGATGAAGCAGGGTGAATGAGATTGCTGCAAGTTATTCACTTCCACAAGCATTGTCAATTGTCCCGTTAAACCAGCCCATACTAAATCATAAACTGGTTTAAGTTCGTTGGTGCATATCATTTAAATTATTTTCCCATGCCTTGATGCTATTTCTTGGTGACCATTCCTGGCGTACATAAAGGGGGAAATGCATTTATGACCAGCTAGAAGTTTGCCAAGTCGGACAATTCTAATGTTTGGCTTTCTCACTCAAAGTTAACGAGATTGAACTCTTTTTGCTTTTTTTTTTTTTCATCACTGGGTTTCTGCTGCCTGGTCAAGAATGTAAATCACGATTCCTAAGTGCTTCTGTTTAAAGCTACATTTTGTATTTGTAGCTTTTCTAGAGAGATGTGTGTTGAAATTCAAAAAACAGATTGGTGAGTGATCTTGTTTTGGACATAAGAGTACATTCATCACCTTCTTCAAGACATTGATGTTCCAAGAAAATAACAAATTAACAATTCAATAACAAGTCAACCAACAAAAAAAAGCCACTACTACGTAACAAAATACTAAAGAAGTAACAATTAACGATCTTCATTAATATGTTCCTTCACATTATTTCAGTTTCAAAAATTCAATAACATGTCAACCCACAAAAAAGAACCACTATTACCTAACAATAGTACTAAGAATGTATATACAATTGAACCAAATTAATTATCAAAACCATAGATAATGATGTAACAAAACAAATAATAATTAGAAACGGTCTTTCAGTCCCGTAATTCATTTTGTCAAAATTGTCTAACTACATATAGAACCAAAAATTTCACCTTGAAGGTGCCTCCGAAACCCCAGAACTGACTGCAATGAAGAACTGACTGCAATGAACCTGCAGACTGAACAAGATGATTAGCAAGAATGTTACTCCACAGGCAACTTCAACATAATTTATACAAAAATAGTGGAATTGTGCATGCCAGAAACAAAACCAATTTTTGAGATGATGGAATCAATAAAATAACTATTTTTGAAGGTGAGTTAATACCTTAAATTGAAGAAAAGCCTCCAATCCTCCCTTTCAAATAGAGACATCTGCACATAAATTTGAAAGACTTAGTAAAACAAATATGATTCACCTGGTCAAGAATTCATTGATTCATACTTTTTTCAAACTACAATTCTACAAATATACTAAGTTAGCTTCAGCAGATAGAAAGGTATGGAAGTGGAAGACCTACCAGAAATCTCCTAAAAGATAGTAAAGCTTAAAAACTGGAGCTGATAATGGAGAGCAATCTGTAATTGAATCCCACAAAAAATTGAAAATCAAGTTCTTTCCTCAGAAATTACGAGGTCTGTTTCTTCATTATCCATTATTACTCTGCTCCATTTCATTAGTATCGACAAAGTGTGGGTTAAGCAGTCGCTGTACAATGTTTACTAGAAGAGAAATTGATAGACTTGGGAGAATCACTTCTAACTACACGGTTATAAATAACCTTAAATGACTGAGAGCCATGAGGTCGTGTAAGCAAACTTATTGGCATTCTTAGAGTCTGCTTTCGGTTTCTTCTTCCCCGAATCAAAATGCTGAATGTTTTCTCACCATCCATGTTTGTTTCATTACTGCTAGTGCTGCTATTTGAGCCAATGTTTTTATTTGGCTCATTACCAGCATTTTCTGTCCCAGGAAAATTTGGATTTCCATTTTCTTTTATACTTTCTGAAACAACTCTGACCGCTTCATCTTCACTTTTCTCTGATGCTAAAGCTTTTTCCTCTTCATTGGAATCCCCAACATTATCAATATCCTCAGGCAGAACTGAAGTTGAACTTGGACTTTCAGCTCCAGGACAATGCACTCGTGGCTCTGAAATGATATCAGGGATTGGTTCAACAATAGGTACCGGAAGAGGAAATTCCACAGGATGACAACCAGGCCAAACACCACTCGGACCAAACTTCGATATGGTGGGGTTCATATTACATTGCCATGTGAAATGATTGGCATGAAAGGCAGTGCTAGTGACCGGAAAGTTGCTGGCTGGTACTGATTGAGGTTGAGTATAAGGCGGATACATAAATGGCAATGGTTGTATCATGTTTGGAGTTGTTGGAGGTGATGGATATGCATGGTGAGGAGAGGAACACATAGGGGTAACTGCAGGTAGCACAGTAGCTGGTCCAGGGTGAACATTCATGTTTATTGGCCAGGGGCCAATAGCTGGAACAGCACCAGGACCAGAAGGAGGAAGAGTTATATTCATGCCAATTGGTGCAGCACGTGCAATTGCAGGTGATGGGTTGAATGGAGCTGCAGATGCAGACAATTTCTTATATGGAATGACCCCAGTATGACTCTGACTCGATGGTGATATATTGACCCTTAAATCCTCACCACCTTGTGAATTGGAATTTGTATTATCACCGGGTTCAAAACTGCCAGATGAATTATTTACATTAAGTTCTTGTTTGTAAGAATCCACAGGATCCTGTACTGCATCAATTACAATGCTGTTATCATCTGCTCCTTGAGCTTCAACATCCCCAGATTCAATCCCTCCAGCACTCACACAATTATCTTGCAAAACTTTAACCAACTGAGTTTCCTCTTTCTTCTCAGTAGCAACTACAGTACCATCTTGTGAATCATCTACAGAATCTGATAAAGAATCATCATACTTTTCTTTAAACATATCGTTTACCTCTTTCGGGGTTGGATTAATATTTCTCTGAGCTTCAACATCTTCCTCTTTATGTTTTCCAACCTCATGTTCACAGCTTTCAGGAATCTCACTTTGAGGATTATAGACCTGGAACTTGGAGATTGTACCTGGAGGAGCCATGGCTACTTCCTTGTATGAAGGAGATTTTCCAAGACTCACTATAGAAGTCTTAACTAGATTAACATCATTTGGATCAGGTTCTGAATGAGAACTGAATAGCTTTTCACCAATTTCTAATGTCTCATCTGCAGCAGACTTGGAAGCCGAGGGCATGGACTTGACCCTGTATGTAACAGCCTTGGCTACTTTCCTTCCGAATTTAGTGCCTTGGGTGATGTTTACAGTATGATTATCTGTATTACCCCCATGGAACATTGTCCGCCTCTTTAAGAAATAATACCTACTATTCTGATTAGAACTCCTGACCAAAGGATATTCTGTGCCAGCTTCTACATTCTTCTGATAACTATAAACTTTGCCAAGTGTTGCCCGTCGCTGCTTCAATCGCCGACCATACGAGCCAGCTGATCTTGGTCTTTGAACTGGTTGCCATCCATCCTCTCCATCAGGATGTGCTTCAGACAATACTTCACCAGATATCTGTGGCTTTTCATCCGAGACTTTTTCTAAAATAGGTTGTTCTGAATCAGGTGCAGAGTTGCTCTCAAGCTCTGACTCTGCACTACCCCCTGGTAGTGCCTCTTTTTGAATTTCTTTTGAAGACTCATCAGAACTTGCTGAGCCATTGTTCTGGTAAGATATTGCCCTCACCTGACAAATAATTTAAAGTACAGAATTAAAAAAAATATAGAATTGTATTGCAGAAAATGTGAACGTATACAACAGGTAGCATAAGTAGTCAGTTCTCACAATAATGTAATAACAGTTTCAAAAAATAAAAATAAAAATTCCTACACTATAGGTCTATTGGGTTCATCTTTAATATCATTCCTTGTTTATAGGAATTTACATCTTATATCAGTATAAGGAAAATACAAAAATAGAAGATAGTTAAGTTGTGCCTTACTATGCACTGTATATAATTTATAATTATATGATGAGTAACAGAATTCTCTTCTTTTATTGAAGATTAGTCCTCAAGATTGTTAGCCTGCATTAGAACACTATTATATGTCTTGTACATTGTTAACTCTTTACCCTACTCACCATTGCCAACTAAAAAAAGAAGTCATCTATTTGGATTGTTATTTTTCAAAACAACTATGTACACTTGATGATGAGGCCTTAAGAGCCAGATGACAAGGTCATATGTACACTTGATCTTGTTGCTTTATAATATTTCTCAATAGTCAATCCATAATAGAATAAATAGCCCTATGATGGGTTTGAACAAGTGAAACAAAGGTAACTAACAAGTTTTGTACTAACAAACCTTAAAAATTCCTTAAACAAAAACACTTGCACCAATATCAGGAAATGTGTATTAGTAATTTAGTATACAGTTGCCAGTGGCAACCATTAATCAAACAACTCTTTTATATCTGTTTTCCCTACATTTTAAAGACTCAAACTGACGAGAAAAATTTATGAAGACCAGTAAATCTGCACCACACCTTTGTTATCTGGCTTCTTCTCTTTGCTGCTGCATCTCTCCCTTTGGTATCATGATTAGGATTAATGTAGTCAAGAAGATCTGAGACACTGAAAAATTCCATGGAAATAATAGGCATCTGTGAATGTAATCTATGGCACAAATATCACATATATACAAACATATCAGTTCTTTCAAGTAATTACACATATCAATGTTGACAAGTCAAAAGGTTAAAATAGCACTCTATGAAATGCAGACCCATAAAATACAGGTGTGTCAGTTTCAGGCATATACTAACCCATGAAGATTAAATTTTGCTCTGTCACACTGTTTGTCTATACTGTGTCCACTTCTTTTCAATGCTTTCTTAAAATTGGAACAACATTCTTTCCAAATTTTAAAATTCCATGATAACATGCAATATATAAGAAAAAGTTCTGTATTAGCTATTAGATATAAAACCATTTATGTGCTTTCACATAGTAGCTTGAGTTTTTGGATTAGTTGGTTTACAAAATGGTATAAGAACCCCCATGATCAAGTGGACTAAAGTTCAATCCTTGCTACCCTCTTTCTTCCGATTAAAAGTTTAAATTTCAGCACAAGGTTAGGTGGGCTTGTGCATTGTCCAACTTCAAGCTCAAATGGCTCTTGCATGAGGAGACATGATATATAAGCACCAACTCTGACACGGACACACTTAATGTCCAAAATATAGGACACCGGGACACCGTTAATATATATGAATATATAATAAACATGACAAAATTCTAAATTCAACTTCTAAAACCAAAGGTTACTTTTTTATTTTTAACAAGTTTGAAATTTTTTATTTTTTTTATTTGGTTGACTTTTTAAATATTTTTTTAGCGTGTCCGAAAGGTGTTAAGCTAGAAAGAGGTGTCGACTCATTGGCTTAACCAGTGTCCGAGAGGTGTTCGAGCTTTAAAACTTTTTTTAATAGGACATTACAGAAGTGTGTCTGAGATGTGTCCAAGGAGTGTTGGTGTTGCGTCGGTGTCCGACACACCTACAGACATAGTTGTCAGTGCATCATAGAAAACCATTCATGTGCTTTCACCCAATGATTTAAGTTTTTGGGATAATTGATTCATAACATTAGTTAATGATATTGAGCTAATCCCACAAGCCATAAGAACACCAACAGAACTATATCAATGACAGATGTTGACAAGAGACTTCAAAGAATGTAACAACCGCAACCATTCATTTTAAAATAACACATGATTTCTGATACAATAATGTTATGGAATTATTGCATCAAAAGCCAAGGTTAATTTTATTGTACCTTAGATGACCTTTGCTAGCTATTGATGCATCAGGTTTTCGAGTACCATTTCGAGCAGCTTCTTGCTGTTCAAAAGCCTTGGACTCAAAATACTCAAGCCAAGCTGCAGCATCCTGTAGAATTTATCATGAAACTATTATTGTAATTCTTGATATGTTTTTTAAGAAGAGAAATGAAACCCCTAAAAAAAACAAGAGTGCTATTTTAGATAACCATAACAATGGTGCGAACTATTTAACCACTGTTCTGTGACATCATTTAAGACATCAATCTACTAACTATATCACTGTTAATCACAAAGTTGTATTATGTTTGTTATTGCCTTATCTTCTGAACTGAGTGTACGTGGCACAAAGTATGTATTTAAATGTGACAATATACCTGTGTGCGCAAGTCATCAGGGCCAAGTTTTGCCCGCAGAATTTGCAAAGTGGTTTGCTCATGTTGCACACTCAATGGATATGCTTCCATCAATGAGAGTGCAATAGCTATTGCATGATAGCTTGCAGCTGTCTGCAGAGAATCAACATCCAAGTGTTATAACACAGATGAGAAGTTTTATAACATAAATAATACAGCCTATAGGTTCTTAATATTTCTTTGACTTCTTTAAGGTCTAATCTTATTTATGAATTCAAATCATTATAACCATTACCATAAGTACTAAAAATCATCACCATTTAATATTAAAGCAAAATATACAATTTCAAACTAACTACCTAACAAATTTTCAAAATTATGTATCATCTAACTTCACTATTTATTTATCACGCCAAAAGTGTAGCACACTCATTTGTATGGAGCTCACTGATAACAAGTCCATGTTATAAACATTCAAAAGAGAATTCAAGTAAAATATTGAACAAGAAGGATCACGCAAAATAGACAAACTTCGCACATCAGCAAAATCAGAAAATAAAATGAATAAAGTAAAACCTGAATATGATCTGCACCAAGTAATCTTTGGTTACACTTTAATGCTTTGTGAAGATATCGGAGAGCAACGTGGACATTTCCCAGACCTTCCTCCATCATAGCCACATTAATGTAAGTTGCAGCAGTGTTTGGATGAGATGGGCCACATGTCAGATGCAAAAGATATAAAGCACGCTTCACATACCTGATTGCAGGGCCAATTAGAAAAACAAAAATCAGAAGAAATTTAAAATAACTTATCAATATTATAATTTATAAAACTTCAAAACCTATCTTCACACTATTCATGATGGTTAATATAAATATTGTTCAGCTATGGAGGAAAACAAATCTAGACAATCCTCTCAGATGAAACACAAGAAGTAAGGATATCCAATCCTCCTTTTTCTTTGTAAACCTTATTCTCTCTTGATAAATTATATATTTTTCAAATTCAACAATTAAGCAACAATTAATTAAGTCAAAAATCAAACTGAAATTAAAAAATCCACATAAATTTATACAACACTGTAATGTACTGCAGTAAAACATACTTCAGAGCCAGCTCTGTATGTTGAAGCCTGTAATAGAAAACTGCAAGATCCCCATAGCTTTTCATGGTATCAGGATGATCCAGTCCTAACTCTCTCTCATTGATATCCAAAGCTTTTTGTTGATAAATTGTAGCCTGTAATTAAAGTAAACAACTTAATGAATTGAAATAATATACAGAACTTGACAAAAACATAAGGATTGGATTAGATATTTTGGCATAGGTGCATAGCTGAAATATATACTTGAAATGTCATGTGTATACAATAATGACAACTAAGCCTTATCCCACCAAGTGGTGTCAGCAAGATCGAGCAAACAATGCCATTGGCCATTGGGAACAATTAAAAACCAAATTTTCAATGAATCCATTTTGAACAAGGTCCATTTTATTATGTGTGAACTTCACTCTTCAGCTACTTCTTTGAAATTAGGGTAAAATAAGTTTTTAGTCCCTGAAATTTAGTCAAGATTTGGTTTTAGTCCCTATAATAATTTAAAACCAGTGGTTATAGTCCTTCAAAAATTGAAAATACATTAATTTAGTCCTTATTACACAGTTTTACTAATTAGATATGAATTTTTATCGATAAGGACTGAAAAGGGGTATTTTCACTTTTTGAAGGACCAAATCCACCGGTTTTGAATTAAAGTGACTAAAATCAAATCTCGACTATATTTCAGGACTAAAAACATATTTAACCCTTGAAATTATCTTACATTTGATATAATGGAGAGAGTATAAATAGAAAATTTTTATTGATGAATATAATACATCTTTGGTTTCTGATGAAATAATGTCTACCAATACAAAAACAAAAATGAGATAATTTAGACCTGATTGAAGTCTCCAGTATGATACAAAACTACAGCAAGGAGGCTATATGCTCCCGCTGTCATCCGATGGTAGGGACCACAAACTGCAACCAGCTTGGCAAGAGCCTGTCACCAAAAAGTAGCAGATATCATCCAGCAATTTCAAAATGAAAGTTATTGACTGTTGAAAAACCTTTTCAATGGTTTGAAGATTTCCAAACAAAGGATTCTGGATACAGATACCTTTGTCCCATAGGTAACTGCATCTTCAAGCTTTCCCTTGTCTAAAGCTGTTTTAGAGGACTCCAGGAGCTGCCTTCCATCTGCAGAAGAGCATGCTGCTTGCTGCAAAGGATCAGCAAGAGCAGTACATAAGTTTGAGCCTATTCAGTCAAATTAAAAACATTATGTGAGAGAACCTATATTTACCTTGTAAACAGGGACCAAGCTGACAATATCAGACTTACGGAAGGGCATTGGAGAGTCCATATCATAGTCCCTTGGAACAAGCTCAATTCCCACCTAACACAGAAAGTGATGATAAGAAACAAATTATCAATGATCAACTATTCAATGACAGATGATAATTATAAGCCCAATCTACTGACTGATGTAAGTCTGTCTCATATATATTTACATGAACCTGTATGCACATATGTTGTACAAGCAATTGTGAATATGTCTAATAAAAAAACAAGAACATTCAACATATATATAATAGATGTTCACAAAAATATCTATACGAGAGTTATAGCCGATAAAGGTAATAAAGAAGGAAAACAGGTTTACTTAATTCATGTCAGGAGTCACATATAATACTTATTATGAGAAGATGGATACAATTATGTCAACATGGTCATCAATGAAGCATATGAGCATATAAACCTGTTTTTTCAACCACCAAATAACTAATTGAGGCTACTTCAACTTCACACAGAAGTTTAAATTTAAACATATATTTTCAGAAATGTGTACAATGACAATATTCAATAGAAAAATCCAGCACCCCTCAACAGGTCCCTATCTATTTTAACAGTCACTGGCATGAACTGAGCTTTTAATCAATAGTACTTACCACAATGAATCACAAAATTTGGCACAGTATATTCCAATCAAATAACAATTAGGAAAACATACAAATATGTTATACCATAACAACATAAGCCACATAAGATTGCAGACTCCAGTACCTTGTGACACAAGCCACGTAAGATTGCAAATTTCCTCACATCTTTGTAATTCAACCTGCTAAGATCCCAGTCAAATCGTTTTTTCAAAAACAACTCTAGCCATTTCCACACAAAGGGGTGAACTTCGCATGATTTATCTGATTCTCTATTTTCAGGAACACCAAGAAGCAAATTCAAAGCACCAGCTATTGATGAAGCTATTTTCTCCTTGTCAACAACTGCAGAAATCACTGCCCTCAAGATGTGCTTGAAAGCTCGAACTATCATCTCATGAATACAAAGTGATTGCACATGTGAAAGTTTTTCCGAAAGCTTCACCTATGAAGAAAAGCAAGAGGCAAATATCATACAACATGGAAAAGCTCACATACATGACCCTAACTTAAAACACAAAATCCCTCACAGAACCTTTTAAAAACATATGTTGCAGAAAAAACATGAGCAAAGGTGGAAATTTTAATGCAAATAGGGAAAAAAATTGATCAAATTTGACAAGAAATTTGACTGGGGAAGATTTATTGTCTCTGAAGTCATATTTACAGAGCTGGTGATGCTATTAGAGATGTCAATAAAACAATAACGAATGCCATTTCATGAATTCGCACCGTAGAAGTTAGGGAAAGGAACATATTCAACTATAAAGAGGACACAAAAATGGCTTCTTTTGATAGATGTATTATTACAACTGCATGGAGTGAAAAGTTTAGAGTACTGACAACGTGTCCAAGAGATCGCATTCGTAGACCCCTAGTATGCATAAAATCAGTTAGGGTGCGGCCATCAACTGGAGAGAGTTCCAATGAACCAAAATCTGCTACCTGTATTGCATAATTAATACTACAATAAAAATCACAAGAATCTCATGAACCAGAAAGCCTTGCAGACAACCAACCAAATAAAATTTCTATGGTTACCAGTTTCGGGATAGCAACATCCATGTAATATTTCTGAGATAAGTCAGTCAAATCTTGCATAGACTGTTAATAACAAAAAAAGGTTTATTCAGACACTGGATGAAATAGTTTGGTTCGGTAGCTAGAAACTTTTTACATACTTTGTTAGATCTAGAAGACTTACCTTGCAGTGAAGTCCAGTTCCTGATTCTTTTAATCGGGTAAAAGCTGCTTCAGATAACATCCCTTTCAGCACAAGCTCATTCTCAGCTGCAGTAGTTTCATGCTGGGATTCAGATGAGGGCAATGAAGCATTTTCAGTATTTGAAAATTCAGGAGCATTAGTATTGCTTGAATCAGATTTCTTTTTGTTATTCTTGAGGGCTTTGAGGGGTTTCCCAAGACCCTCAACCTTCATTTCATTCTTAGCCTTCTCCAAAGATGATTTCTTATCTTTTTCTGTACTGTTTTGGTCTTGCAAATGTTGTATCCAGCAAGCTCCAAGTTCCCATCTTACAAAATAGTCCAAACCTGGTTTCTCTTCCTCAAATTTAGCAAGGCTTTCTTTAATCAGCTTCTCCACAAAAGCATGGGAACCACCAAGCTCTTCACTCTCAAACATTTGTATCTGAGTCATCTGTTTATTGTTCTCTGGTTGGGTTGTGCTATGAAGATGTAGTCTCAAACTGCAAGGAACAAAAAAATAATTACAGGCCTTAGTGTTATGTGATGACTGATGAATGAGAATTTGCTCAAGCAAAGGAAGCTGAAACAACAGATTAGATTTATGCTTTTACGTTGTTTTAGTAAAGAAACAATTCCAACACCATGACTAGATTTCACTCAAAAACATTATTATCACTCTGTGTTGTAGCTCAAGCTAATAAAATTGCAACTACACTCAAAAACATTATTCTCACTCATGTTGTAGTTCATGCTAATAAAATTGCAACTAATAACATAAGAGAGGGAGCACGCCAAGTTGATATGGATATTGTGTAAAGTTGTAAACCGGTGAAAGTTTATAACATGGAAGGGTTGAGGAACCTGTTAATATTTAGTGCATTGGCACCACCCTCTGGCTGATCAAACAATTCAATATTTTGATCAGATGGAGAATTAACATTTTCATTAACTCCGCCTTCAACTTTCACAACAACCACATAACCACAATATCTTACATTGACAACACCTAAAGTAGTAATATCCTGCACAATAAATGTGAGATATTTATCAGTTATATGAAAGGAAAAGAAGCAGCCTCAAAGCACCAATTTAACCAGTCTTTACTATATAAAAATATCATACATGGGCAGCAGTATTTTCATCAGCAGTGATTCCTTTCAGTAGATTTCGTTCCACTAGATCCTTTTGATTCACTCCAGTAGCTTCAACTCCGTCAATTTTGGTATCAATCTTACAGCTCGCAAGAGAACCATCTTTTAAGACTCTGATACTCAAGTCACCTACTCTCTCGGTGTAAATAATATCCTTTTCTATAACTGAGGAGCTGATATTGGGCTCTTCCATAACATGTTTAACAGCGTTAATTGCTCTGAAAATTGCAACATCAACAAACATACTGTGGAGCAGAAATGCTTTTCTATCACGAACTTGCCTTTCATCTGCTGTCTTGCAAGGCATAGATGCAATAAATGAAAACTTATTGGCCCAAGGAATCAAATCAAATTTCCCATCTCTTCCAAGACCACCACCATTTCCTCCCCAAGTTTCATCCTCCACAGGAAGAGGAGGAAACAATGAAGGTGATTGTGCTGCAATAGGAGGAACAAGCCATGTGTTGGCTCTGAAGCCATAGGGGAGATTCCCAAACTGAAGTCAAAAATAAAATGGGGCACAGAGCACAAATAATTTTAATCAATGAGCAAACTTTAAATGGACCAATAAAAGTCAACATGTTCTATGGTTCTTTTCACTAGTTATGGCAAATTTAGCACTAGGAATAAAAAATGTAAACAAGCCGACAGTTGTTCAATACCTTGTTTCGTTCTGAAAATGCCTTCAAGAGATCATCATAAGCCTGAAAATTGAGAAATCAAAAAATTTGTAAGTTTACAAAGTTATAACTAGCGCAAATCAAAATAAACATATAATAGCGTCATGTTGAAATTATCAAGTTAAAATTTCATCTTATGGCACATCTATATCCTTTCTTGATATCCCCCAATATATCCTATAATATAACAATATCTAAACATACATTAAACTTGTGCGAGTTTCTTGTAGTAACCCAAACTTTCCCACTAAATCAGCAATGCAGCAGGGTTAGGTAAGTACTTTAAATTACCATATTACAGTTATGTGTCAGGGTAACAAACACTGAAAATTAAGTCCCCGAATGTTCCCCCCTGTACAAGTTCATTCCTTCATCAACACAAGTAAACATCATTGGAATACCAAATTAATGAAATTATTATATAATTCACTCTATTTGTTTGAAACTCGAAAATAAGTTAACGAGATAAAAAAGAGTGGAGGGGAAGGAGCACTGACATTGTCAAAAGCTCTGCTAAGCTGTCTCAACAAATCAACAAGATTGTGACACAGAATCCGCTGCTTCCCAACGCTGTAAAACCCCTTTCTGCAAGCCTCAACGTGCGCCACTTTCCCGTTACACAGCTTCACCTGTTTGTGACCACAACACAACCAATAGACACAAAAACGCGCGTTTCGTTTAATCAATTTTCCCTTTCTAGATACCAAAATAAGCGCGCGATGACAAATTCAAAGACAAAAATAAATCCTTACGTCGAGCGAGAAGAGATAATCCTCCTCCGATATCTCCTCCACGTGCCGCCTCGAAGCCCTCTTCACATCTGCATCGATTCACTCACCTCAACACAAATGCATGCAATTTGTACAGAGAAAAGGTGTGAGAGAAGAGAGTTTTTACATTGGAGAGGCGCAGTGAGGTTAGAGAGAGAAAAAAAGTCGTAAAAACTCTCAAGCTTAGGGCAGGAGTGGCTTATTTCTCCGTCTCCGTCCGCCGCCGCCGCCACTGCATCTTTCGGCGATTGCTTCGCCGCCGTTGCTTGAGACTTGGTGGACTTCGGCGGAGCGGTGGTGGCCGTCGGAGACGACGGACCGAAGCTGGTGGTGCATGCGACGATGTCGAGGAGTCGCCGGACGTGAGCCACCGCTCGTTCTTCATCGTAATCCTCTGCGGGTTCAAAATTCGAAAGGGAAGAAGATGAATGCAACGACGTCGTAATTGTAAGTTGACAAGTTATTTTTCTTTTTCGCTGAAATAAAAAGTGACTTTTTTTTCTTTTAAAATAAAAAGAGAGAGAGAGAGAGAGAGAGAGAGAGAGAGAGAAAATGTTGATATTATTTTATGATAATAATACCTTCAACTAGAGTGAGAAAGCAGGGCTTCAGTGCGGAAACATCCACCGTGTCCTTCAAACGTGCCCCTCTTACCTGTGTATTATATTATTATTAAAAATTAGAAATTAAAAAATAGAAAATACCTTGGTTATGAAAATACTCCATAAACTAAAAAAATGTATATGTAACACGAGTTGTTTTGGTGAAGATATGTAACACGTCCGTGAAAAAAAGAAGAAAATATGTAACACGAATTAAGTCAGCATTTATTTTTTGTTTATAATATTTAAATTCAACACATTGTTTAAAGAAAAACAAATTTATAATCACTTAGACTAATAGCATTTGAAAAAAAGAAGAAGATATGTAACACGAGTTAATTCTTTATCTTTGTTAAAAAATTAAATAATTCATGTTTTTAATTCCTCATCTTTGTTGAAAATAAAACAGAGCAGGGTTAATATTCAATGTTCTTTAATTTCTTTTTTTATTATTTCATATGAATTATTTTTATAATGTAACGCGTCAGGTCAAAGTAAATTTAGGCTTTTTAGTTTCCTTTTTTTTGTTTAGTGTGCGCTATTTCTCTAACCTTGGATTCATATGAATTATTAACCTTGGATTCTTATATTTATTATCAGAAATCAAACTTGATCATATAAAATTTCCAACTCTCCTAAAAATAATATATACATAATTCAGGATTATTTTTATATCTGAAAAAATCTGCCATCCATATTTTTCATGAGGTGAATAATCATTTGTGTCACCTAATATACCAAACTTTTTCTTTTGTGATTTTTTTTTCTGATGACGATGTTTGCCTTCTATTGGTTACCTGTGTTTAGGTTTGTCAAAGTGAAGCCAAACATATTTGGCATTCATACGGCAGCATGTCTTGTATTATGTCCCTAATAAATGGTTGAAAATAAATTAATGGTTACACAATTTACCTCATGCGATAGCGAAAAATTTGTGATATAACATGTCTCTGTATTCACCGATAAAAGCCGACGAACATCTATTATCCTATCAGTTGATATTCCCTGCATCACAAAAACAAAAAATTTAAACAATTTAAACTTGTATTTTACATCAATTTATGTGAATATAAAAAACAAAAAATAATAAAAATAAAGTCGTTTAAGCCATGTGAGAGAACTTGAAAATGAGAGGAAAAAAACAACCTCAGAGTTATAATCGAAGGCTTTCATAAATTCAAGCAACGTAAGAGAATATTTCAAGCATGGTTTGTTTTCTTGAAAACCATATTTTGTCAAGATGTTATATTGTCAAAATATCATCTCAGAACCACACACTTGTGTACCATGGACATTAATTAACATTTGCAAGCATGTGTATGAGGAACAAAGGATAAGCCAAAGCTCGAACGTAAAACACAGGTTGGAAATTAAAAATTTCAGTGCTTGTTAGGCCTAACTATATTGTGGGACAAGTGACGAGAGGTTGACCGATAGCTGAAGCTTAATACTAGTAGTAAGAATTTTCAAATTGGAAAGTGAGCTACTTAATTAATGGTTGACACTTATATTTAATCTTATAATTACGAGGTATAAAGTTTAGCACTAATGAGCACAATCTAGAAAAAGATGCCCCATGAGAAACATAACAGAACGAAATTAAAACTTGCCAATAACTAGTCAATGCACAAAAGCATAACATGTAGTGAATTAAGTTTTTTTGTTTTTTTTTTCAATCTCCTCCCAAATAAACTAAACAAACCTTGAGAACAACACGAGTTTCATCGATAAGGTTCACAGTGATATCTATGACAACCGGAAGAACTGCAAAATTACAAAAAGAAACAATCAGAAATTAAAGTTGTGGTGTTATAAAACCAAATGGTGTATTATAAGAATCATTCAGATTTATAATTTTGTTACCTTTCTCTTCCTTCTTCTTCTTCTCTCCCTTAGGCTTTCCACGACTGTTTCTTGGTGCCATTTTCAACTCCTTTCAGATTGAAAAAACCAAACAAAATTATTCGAATAAATTTAAGCTTTCTGGCACTAAGTATAAACAGAAGCCGAAGTTAAAGTAGGATTTAATTTCATAATTATAAGGAAGTAATACTAATATATATACATAAATCAATTAATTATATATTATCAGCAAAGAAATTGTGTTTGCATAGCGAACCAATAAAGGGTGTCAATTGAATACTGCAGAACTCCAAAAGAATTACCAAAGAACAAAAAGCAAGTACTTTTATAGGACTTGAAAGATTGAAGAATAGAGAAAGAAAGAGAGGGAAGGGTCTTTAATGCGTTGTTGAGGTAACTGACCCGACTACTGAGATAGATAAGTATAAAGTACAAAGTGAAAAAGAGTGTTTTATGCAGAGAAATGGGGTTCAGAGGTTGGATAATGAAGTGTGCATGAACATCTAGAGGGGTTTTGAGTTGGAGCTCTCATCCACTAGAAGGGTGAAATTTGATAGAGGAAGGAAAATAGCAGAGGGAAGCAGAGAGATATAGAGGGGAGGGTGGTGTGATAAGGAAGGAAGGGCTGAGATTCAACGGTCAGAATGATAAAATGGCATTTTATGGCTGCTTGCTGATACAGCTTAACAGATTATATCAATTTGCTGGCTATGTATATTTTTTTATTATTTTTCTCTAAGCATTTTTATATACTTAATTTAGTAAATAATCTAGCTTTTTTTTTTTTTAATCCGGTAGCTGCTGCAGCGTTTAGTGGAGGTAAAGCAGGGGACCACAGCAATGCATAGATAGGGTCCACAGTGTACAGGGAAAGCCTTGTGTTGTGTTAGCGTTAGTAATAAATTCTTATTAAGAACTTAGGAGTTAGGACTACAGTGAGAGATTTTTCGGTAACGCAAGGTTGAATTTGCACTTGTCCAAGTTCGCGGGTCTGAATTGGAAATGTGCAACATTCTTTTTTGTCAAAGTTCACAAATTCCCGTGGTAGTAGTACTAGAATTTAAGATGCAGTACATATAATTGTTGATTGTTTCAAACTCTTTTAAATGCAACATACGTTTTAGTTCTTGTTTCCCTTCTATGAAACCATTCCTGGGAAATGTTAACAATTTAAAACTTGCACTCTCTAAGTAGTGGTAAATAGGTGCAAAATTGTAGGAAACCATAAAAATTTTGAACGGAGGATAATTTATGAGGTGCTTATAGTTATCAACCACTATCTCTTAAATTTTAGGGTCCAAATATAAAATCTAAGATCGTACTTCATCTCATCCTATTTATAAAACAATTAAGAAAATAAGAAAAGTAATTAATACGTTATTTTCAAGAAATTACTCTATAAAATTACAAGTTTACCGTTATTTAAAATTAAACTTTATTACCATGTTAATTGTGTCACTTTAAAATCTTTAATGGTCAACAAGGGCAAATATGATGAAAAACAATAAATGCTTCTACGTTTATGTACTTTGTCTTATAAATAGGAACGTGGAAAAACTTTGAACATTGTCTTATAAATAGGACCAGATGAAGTATTAGAAACTATCCAAGATGATCCACCGATATTAAGTCTTTTTCTAGAGATAAAGCCAAATTATAATATACTACTACTATAAGTTTTGAGGAATCATCCATCTACCAGTTAACTTTTGAAGTTGAGTTGTGTGTTGTTCAAAATCTAAGACGTGGAGTGTTAAAGTAAGTATTTGACCCAAAATAAATTCTTATTTTTAAAGGAGGAAAGGAGTCAAACATCATAAATATTTGTTCATTATATAAGATAGTTGCTAATTTAATTCTAAAATATATAAGATCCTTCCGCACCTCATTTTTCTTTCCATTATATTAGTTATCATTTCTTTTACTTTCTCTCTCCTAATTTTTTTCTTCTTTAACTTCTTTTTTCTACACTTCCCACACCCAAAATAGACTTGCAAAATTTTAATACTATTTTAAATAAGTGATATTTTTTCACGCTCCTTTTCACACCTTAACTTTTTTATCTCTCTTCATTTCATATCACATATTTCACATTCTCTCTTTTTATTTGTTTATCTTTCCCCTACCTATGTTTCACACACCTCAAAAATGGGTCATCAAGTTTTAGTACTTTTGAAAAATGAGTAATGATTTTTTCATATTCCTTTATTTTACACTTCTTGTCACACCTCAATTTTTTTTCCACCTCTATTTGTTTGTTTATCATATCAATTATTACATTTTTCACTTTTTTTCCTCTTCATTTCCTTTTTTCCTTTTCAGTTTTCTCTTCCCTACACTTGTTGTGTCCCAAAAAATGAGGTGTCAAAGTTTTAATACTTTTAAAAAGTGATAATTTTCTCACGCTCCTTTATTTTATTTTTCACATCTCATTTTTTTCTCTTTTTCTTTCCCATAATGTCAAAAAGTGAGTGAAAGTTTTAGAACTCTTAATAAAGAATAATGATTTTTCACACTTATTTATTATACACTTCTTTTCACACCTAATATCTCTCTATCTATCTTATCATATTATATCTTTTACATTTTCTTTCTTCATTTTTTTAATTTTTTCTCCCCCTACACTTGCCACACACAAAAAGAAGTGTCAAGATTTTAATACTATTAAAAAAAATCATGGTTTTTTTACAATTCTTTATTTCACATTTTCCTTCACACCTTATTTTTTCTTTCTTTTTGTTTCATATCACATCAAAATATTACTACCTTCGGTCCTAATTATAAGAACATTTTAACCACTTCACAAGAATTAAGGAAGTTAGTTAATTTAGTTTATCACAATAAATTTGTCATGAATGTGTAGTATCTTTACAAAATTACCCTTGAATTTATTGAGATTCATTATCTTTCTCTTTCCACTTAATTACTTCATTGTGTCATTCTCTTTCTATTAATTAATTATTCACTTATCTCCACTAATGGGTATTTTTGTCAAAAAAATAATTAATGCAAGGGACAACTTGAAAAGGTTCTTATAAAAAGGACCAGGAGCAACTGTCCAAACGGTTCTTATAAATAGGACCAAAGTTAGTATTTTAAACGAACTCAACGCATCAACTCTCTGTATTATAATTTTGAGATCTCAAATTGGAGAGTGGGACACTCACCCACCCTACTCTCCCTCTCATTGACTTTTAGCATTCTCTCTTCTCTCATTTGAGGGTAAATTCCACACCTTACTTATGAGAATGAGATTCTTCCTCCCAATTTTTAATAATAAATTTATCTCTATTCTCTAGTTTGAATTTTTAAATGATAATAAATGTTAATCCAAAAAATTAAAATTTATTTAGATTCAAAATCTTTTCCTAACATTTTTTAGTCATTATTTTCAATATAAATATTTATTCTTATTATAATATTTATTTTATTTAATTTTATCCTATTGTCAATTGATAATATAAATTAGATTTCAATGGTAAAATTTTTATATCTTATTTAATTATAATCTATTATCCAAAATTTTTCTAATTTCTATTTTTTAACTTAAAGATATTAATTTATTTTAAATTTAATTTTAATTAAATAAAAATATACTTTTATTTACATATTACATGTTTTTTTATAAGCAAAATTTCATTGAATAGAGCACTAGGGGTGCTCAAACCCAATACAGAACAAAAGAATAAAAGTAATGTACAAGACACCAAAAAAGAAAAACAATGAAACCAAGGTCATAATCCTATGAAATAAACCACCAATGAGGAAACTAATCCCCTGATAGGTAAGAAAATGCAAGGGAGATTGAAACATGTTGGATTAGATGCACACCTAGAAAGAGCTCTAAACAGTAGAACATAAGCCATTATCAATTACTTGAAAAAATCCATCAATACAAAAAAGCACCACCCAAAGATCAATCAATATTTTAATGTGACAATTAAAGAACAGCAAGCAATCAGCAAGGCTCCATACCAGAGTTGATGTAGACAGTAGGTGCTCCTAACCAAGAAGAGTACTGATAGTAAAAAGTGTGATCCTTGGCTTTGAGCCACTTCCATGAACGCAATTTTATTAGATCAAATAAATCTGAAGATGACATAATATTATTTGAAAAAACAGCCTCATTTCTGGCCAGCCATAAACTCCAAAGGATAGATCGTCATATTACCGCCCACCTAAATCGATCTTTAGAACTACAATTAAGAAGTCCCAAGAATTGATCTAAATGCGAGAAAAAATAAAAATGAAATACAGAATGAAACTCACACCAGTCCAAATAAAGCATCCACATGTGATAAGCATAAGAACACTCAAAGAAAATGTGTTGTGAAGTTTCCATTCCGTTTCCACACCACAAACACCCAACACCTGAATGTTGTAAAATATTCCTCTTCACTAAGTTAAGTTTTTGTAGGAATCCTATCCAACATCACCCTCCATGCAAAATAAGAAAGCTTTGAAGGCACCAACTTACACCAGATAAATTTATGCATGGGTATATTTGCATAAATTGTATCATATTAACAATGACATGATAAGCTGAATGAACTGAATAAATGCATGGGTATATTTGCATAAATTGTATCATATTAACAATGACATGATAAGCTGAATGAACTGAATAAAGACCTTCTGGGTCAGCTTTCCAATGCCAAGAGTCCACAGTCCTGTCATGAACCTGGATCATATATAAATCTAGCGAAAGCAAAGATAGTTGTGCCAATTCCCTTTGAAATAATTGTCTTCGTCAACCCCACTTCCACTCAGATCATTATATTGATTATATACATGATTTTTATACTTAAATCGCCTACCATTTTAAAGGTCCATTTAGTAATTAAGCAATCTAATTTTAATATAAGGTTTGATTGTATAAAATTTGAAAAAAAAAATCAACACTAGATAGGTGTGACAACGTAAAAGATAATATCACCTTATATTCGGTACAGTGCAATATAAAATAATAAAATAAAAATAAATATTTATTTTTACAAAACACTCTTTACTCAAAATATTTTTTATAAAGAAAATAATCCATAAATCTTAAAAAAAATATTATCTTACGTATATATATTCAATTAAAAAATAGATCAAGTTTGCATACAAAAATAAACAAAAATTAACAAAAAAATTAAGTCTAATAGCTAGTGATAAAATTAAATATACAGAGAATGATATGGCATTGAATCATATTGCGCATGGCTTAAACTTATTTTTGTATGTATGTAATGATTTTTATAAATAGTTACATAAATTATATTATTGTCTATACATTATTATATAATTAAGTACGAAATTTTAGTTTAATTCATTTTTTATATTTTTTACATTCACAGTCGATTATTTTAAAAAAAAAATGTTATTTCATTTAGACAATTTGGACTAATTTGTTACCTCATCTTTTTTTAATTACTTATAAAAATAGGTTAAATATTCTAATTTAAAATCATTATTTAATTAAAATTTGAAATTATTTTTATTTGTTCCTATATATAGATATTCAATTATATAGCATGACTTGTTGGTTTATATTTTCTTTATTCATTTAGAAAATTAGAGTCTAAAAAAGTATTTTAATTTTAAATATTTATTTAGGAACAGGAAAGTTTTTATACAAATAGGTTATACGTCAAAACCTTTAAGTCTAATCCCACCCCGAGAAATTATTAAGTTAGGGGGAAATTAAATACTAACAACTGCTTTTAAAATAGAGAAAAAGGATTGGGCAGTGACAGTGTAAAAATTTTGACACGGACAGTTAATCACAACCCTTGATTTATGGTAAGTTTATTGACTTTACTAATTAATATTTTAAAAGTTATATAAATGAAGAATCATGATTAAACGTCAGTGTAAAACTCTTTTACACTGTCAGTGCATATTAATTACACTTTTTAAAATATTGTTTAAAGAATAAAAAAAAGTACTCACGGATTCACATTTCTTATTTTTTGAGAAAAACAAAAAAATATATTTTATATATATATAGGAAATTACGTAATATTATGAAACTTTTTTTAAGTAATATTATAAAATTGTTCGAACAAACGGTGTAAAAAGTGGATGATTACCGTATAATAATTATTAGGGGTGTAATAGGTATTAAAAGTGGAAACCAAAAATTTAATGTCCCTTATATATAATAGTATAAATAATATTTAATATTACAAATATCATAAATGGTGCGATTTCTAATAAGAAAAAATATTTATCATCCTTTTAAATAATTTTGATATAAAAGAGGGTTTAGTACCCATTTGCCTCCAGATAGAAACTCTCAAAATTAATTTAGTATAATTGATTTTAAATCGCGTTCGTCCAATGTAAATGAATATTTTTCTCATGGGTAATTATATGTTGTAACATCGTGAATTACACTCAATAGTGGATTGAAATTATTTTTTTGTGTTGGTGAAGGAAATGGTTCTACTTACAACTACTTCCAATGTAATTTATAAAGAAGTATGCAAAAATATGTTTTGGATATGTTGCTTAATGTTTACTTAATTTCATAATTATTGTCAATATATATCATTCTTTATACATATTTAACACGAGTCTCGTTAACTTCATTACTAAACATTTTAAGTGTTTGCCCTAACTTGAGATGATTGTAAAAATGTATAATCTTAAAAAATTCACTTTATTTCATATACAATTTAATAAGTAATCACTTTCAAGACATTATTATTTCAATGAACTTCATTATATCAATATTGGTTAAGTACTTTTTACCTTTTCTTATTCTTATTAAATATTTATTGTTATAACCAAAGAGTTGTGGCTCAGTTGGTAACGCAAACTGAGATTGTGGGAAGAGCTTCTGGGTTCGATCCCCACTAAACACACTCTTCGGGAGGGGTGAGAAACATTAACTGTGACTAAGCCCCGAAAAATATTGCGCGCCCCTGGTAATAGGGGATACATGTGGTTAACGCAAAAAAAAAATATTGTTATAATAACTTATACATATATTCTTAGCTAAATTTAATACTCGACTCTATCATTTCTCTCGTTTTTTTGCCCGATTAGTTGATTTTAAATAACTTTCATCCAACATATTTCGTAAATTATGCATTATTCATTTTCTGCCATTAATTTTATAAATCCATATCTAAATTAATTCTACCTAACTATAAACAAAAATTACCCTTAATGGATAGATTTATACTTCCTCTTAGTCCTTTTTATACTATCCCTTGGTGGAGTTAATTAGTGGAATTAATTTTGTCACCAATTTACATTTTTTTAGGACTTCATTCCCTTTAAATTATTGGGATTCAATTATAATCTTTTTTCAATTCATTAATTATGATCTCTTTCCACCTCCTTGAGAGAGGCAATTTTGGCTAATCATCTTTTCTAATGAGAGAAATTAAAAAAGAACTTCAATAAGTTAATTTAACATTGTTGTTTATTAATAAGAAAAACATTGAGTAATTAAGTGTTATAACAAAACTTAATGCAACACACAATAAATTAGATGTGTGTTCGTGTGATATACGTGAAATAATTTATTCTAGTAAAAACACAATATAACGGATTATGTATATGAACATACTAAAACTCAATAAGTGGTAAAAATTTGGAAGACTTCTTTTATAAATTATAAATTATTGTAATTATTAAGTAATTTGGAAGACTTCTTTTATAAATTATAAATTATTGTAATTTTTACTTAATACCATTGCAAAAGAAACAACAACAGAAAATTGTCAATGTTAAAACTTCAAATGTACTCTTCTATCATATGGAATAAAAACAATCTAGGAATGAAAATATTTTATCCAACATTATTTCCAGATGACTTTTACTTCTAAAATATAAGTATTATCTTTGATAATGTTTTTTAACACAATATAATTCATAATATGAAAATAAAACAATTATAATTTTACCTAAATATGAAATCAATAAAAAAATGTTATAAGAAGGTTATGCACAAAATTTAATATTTATATTTTAATATTAATATTATTCATCTAGTAATTTAAATATTAATGCGTTTTTATGTAAATTTTTCATTATGTTTTATTTATTTTTATACTATAATTCAAATTTTAATAATTTCTCTTGTAAATTTTCATTATTGTGTGATTTGATTTTACCCTATTAGAATAATTATAAATTGAGTATCATTACTTGCATGTGTAATTATAAATTGAGTATCATTACTTGCATGTGAAATGGTCATCCTCAAAATGATATATTTTTACACATTTTATTCCTGTGTGATTTGATTTTATATCCCATTAGAATTATTATAAATTGAATATCATTGCTTTCATGTGAAATGGTAATCCCAAAGTGATATATTGTTACACTTAAATTATTATATTTTTAAATATATATAATCATGATATTAATGTGTTTTTATGCAAAATTCTTATTCCTACTTATTATAAATATTTACCCCATAATTTAAATTAAAACATTAATACATTTTTCAGTAAATTTTCCAAATATATATAACCAATTTATATATTTTTTTAGGCCCTTCCCTTCAAATTAATTGGATTCAATTATAATTTTTTTTTCATTTCATTAATTATAATCTCTTTCCATATCATTGAGAGAGGCAATTTTGGCTAATCATCTTTTCTAATGAGAGAAATTAATAAGAAAAAACTTCAAGAAGTTAATTTGACATTGTTGTTTATTGATAAGAAAAACACATTGAGTAATCAAGGGTTATAAAAAAAACTTAATGCAACACGCAATTTAAGGACGATTCTAGGGTGGACCAAACAAGTCCACGCTTGATTTTTTATTATAAAAGGTAAATGAATAATTTTATTTTTTATTAAATAGTCTTTATATGATTATTTGAGTTTAATTTAAGAGAAAATATGGATTTGTAATACAATCTATATATGCTAATTTCGTTCAGGATATATTAATTTAAAGTTAAAGGACAGAATTCCTTCAAAGGTAAATTTATTCAAGAGGAATGATTTACCTAATGCTTTTGTGGAATGTGACTGGTGTGGATGTGGTTCCGAAACTGCCGCACATATCCTCTTTGATTGCCTTGTTGCCTATCAAATCTGGATGATGTGCCTTAATTGGTTTGGATTTTGCTCTGTGCTCCCAAATAATTTTAATGATCATTTCCTGTTTTTTTTTGGGCTTCCGAATTGTAATTCAAAAACGCGACTTAGGTGGTCTTTGATTTGGTTAACTACTATTTGGAGTATTTGGCTGACTAGGAACAAATTGGTGTTCTCAAATATCAAGTTATCACCAACTGATATATTGGATTTGATCCAGTTACGTTCTTGGAATTGACTTAAATCTAAGGATGGTAGCTTTACTTATACCTTTTCATCTTGGTTGCTGCAACCTTATGCTTGTTTGTGTTTTGGTTAGTATTGGATCTGAGTGTTGTCTTTTGAAAGCTACTGTGTAGAGGCTTTTAGGTATTTATTATCAGGGGTGTTTTCATCTCTTTTGGAGGGATTGGCTGCTTTCTTTTGGCTTTTGGTATTGGTTTGTAATTAGTTATTTTCTTTCTTTAAACTTTGAGCTAAGGCTACTTTTTTTGTAATTTGTAATGGGTTGGAGTACCCGTTGTACTCCTTTTAAATTCAATTCATCTTTGCTTAGAAAAAAAAGGGCATAATTTTACATTACATGGTAATATTGATTTTAGTTTTTATTATTTTTGAGTAATATTTCATAAAAATAACTGAAAATTATTTCAATACCAATAATTAATAAAATGAGCATTGAATTTGGTGATTAAGAATTTAAATTACTATATTTCTACGTTACCGTAGACAAACCCCACAGTTTAAAAGGGATCTTTGTGGCATTTATTCAACAGGTTGATATATATATATATATATATATATTATTTAATTAGTCGAATCCCCATTATTATTATTATATATATAAGCCCATTAATTTTGAACTATATATAAGCCTATGGCTGTACGTACGTGCATGTCTTATCTTGTACTTAGCAGTTAGTTTCAGTAATACTACCCAACGCTTGTGACACTGCAGGCAGAAATCAACAGACATTCAGAAATTTTAATTTATGAAAATAATACTCATATATACATATAAAAAATATTATTGTGGAAGCATTCAAAACATATAATACTAAATACAATATTTTTTTTGTGGGAACAATTGCCCCCAAAACTCTTGACCTAGGTCTGTTCTTGGTGATAGAATATAGGTAATGTTTTGCATGCACAAATACTGGGAATCAATGAAGATCATGTATATCATTTATTTATATATATATATATATATATATATATAAAAGAAAAACATTACTTGAAGAAAAAACGTTTTAGATTATGCTATTATATATGAAGTGTGAAAAAAACATATAATATAATAAGTGAAAATAAAAGGCAACACTAGCTAATTACACTAGTTTTCTTAATTTCTTCTTCCTTTTATTTTGTTCTTATAAGTTAGCTAAGTCAACAAAAACATGTGAAAATGAGGCATTCACTACTATAAAATGGCTTTTAACGACGGTTGTGTAACCGTCATTGATACCGGCGTCGTTAAAAAGTGAGTTTTTAACGACGTTTGGCAACTGTTGTCATAAGTTAGAAACCACGACGGTTGTTTTTGCAACCGTCGTGGTTTCTTGTACATACCACGACGGTTCAAGTAGCAACCGTCATAAATTCTTCACTTTGGAGCACTATAGGGGACTTTCTACGACGGTTACAAGAAGGAATCGTCGTAGAAAGTCTCCTATAGTACTTTAACCATAACCGTCGTGGTATGTGCAATTTTTTTATGTTCGTTATGTTTTTAGCCTTTCCCAAACTTGCAAACAGCCAGAACAGTCCAGAAATTTTACATAACGCAATAAAGAGCAAAATTTGAATCCAGCTTGCATCCATTAAGTTGAAAATACAAAATTTGCATCAATTATATATAGTCTAACCAACATACATAATAATTTTTGACATGAGAAAACTAATTATCTAAAGATAAAACGATACAGAAGGTAGTCAAACTAATCAAACCATCGATAACTACTCTAAAGTTTTATTATAATACTCAATAACATATTTAGTGTAACATCCTAAATTTTATTAAGTAAAATATTAATTAAATTAAATAAATAAGTAGAGGAAATAATTAAATAAATAGAAGAATAAATAATAATATTAGTAAGATTAGCGTATTTTATCAATAAGGATAATTAATAAATAATAAGAATAATAAATAAAATAAGTGGGTTGAGAGTGGGTCTAACCCAATTAAGTATGTATTTAAGGAGGGGTTCTCAGTTCACCCTAATCCTTATTCGTCAAATCGTCAGAGAGCGAAACGCTAAGGAGGGAAGAAACCAAGTCTCAAGAGGAGATTGCAGGAGAGTGATCATCAAGAACCAAGAAAGAATCTTCCTTACTGTTCGATCTCCACTACAAGGTAACGGGGGGGAAAGGGGTGTTCCTTGTATGTGCATGTAGGGGGTTGTTGGGTAGTGGTGGGCGACCATAAGACTCATCTGAGGATTTAAATTTGATGGAATCTATGTGGATGTTGATTAATGATGATGAAAATTGTGGATTGTTGATTGTTGTATGATCCTTGATGAATCTTGAGTGGATTGAATGAGAATAATGAGAACAGCAAAAAGGGTTAAATAAGGGTTTAGAGATGAGGAACCACAATTGATTAGATGTTAAATTTATTGTAAATCATAGGAATGATTGTTGATTTTAGTGAATTTAATCGGTAAAAACGAGTTTAATTGAGTTAGGAACTTGAGGAATTAAGTAAGGATTGAATAAGAGGGTAGAGGAAAGTCATTCCCGTTTTTACACAGAGCTACGAATGTAAAATAGCGACTGCGGATTCGTTCACCGTTGGATCGGGCTGAAATTTTAACGGCTGGTTCGGGACCCCTGGTTCTTCATTCTGAACGGTTGGATCATCGATACAAGGTATAGGTTAGGATATATTTAGTTCGCACTAGAGGAAAATCCTTCCCGTTTTTACACAAAGCTGCGAATGTAAAATAGCGTTTGCAGATTCGTTCACCGTTGGATCGGACTGAAATTTTAACAGCTGGTTCGGGATCCATGGTTCTTCATTCTGAACGGTTAGATCATTGATACGAAGTCTGGGTTGGGAGATATTTAGTTCTCACTATAGCTGTATATTTGGGGTTTTTATTGATGAAATTAAATTGGATGCATAGTGTGTATTAATTGTGATATGAGTATTATGATGTGAATATCTTATGTGATATCCCATGTTTATAATAATTGTCATGTGATGTGGTGTGATTAATATAATAGAGATTGTATGAGATATATGTGAATTGATGATGATGTATTGAGTATAGTGATTGTATGAGATATATGTGGATTGATGATGATGTATTGATGTATTGAAGTTTATGATGATGATGTATGAGATGTGTGATGATTAATGTTGTTGATGATAATGTTATGTTGTTGAGGATGATGCATTTAATCTTATGTTGATTGATCATGCGTTGAGCATGTGAGTGGTGGTACTCGGATTGCATGAGCCTAGAGAGATGCGAGTGTAATTCGGGGAGTTGCTAATGATGAATAATTACATGTTGTATATAATTGTGGTGAATTTGTTGTTGTACTTGGTTACATGAGCCTAGAGAGAGGCGAATGTAACTCGGGGAGAGTTTGTACTCGGGATGCATGAGCCTAGAGAGAGGCGAGTGTAACTCAGGGAGAGTTTGTACTCGGGATGCATGAGCCTAGTGAGAGGCGAGTGTAACTCGGGGAGAGTTTGTACCAAGGAGCATAAGCCTAGAGAGGGGCGAGTGCGACTTGGGAGAGTTGGTACCGAGGAGCATAAGCCTAGAGAGGGGCGAGTGCAACTCGGGAGAGTGTTGATGAGGATGATGAGATTGACGATGTTGATGAGTTTTGGTGTATGTGATGATTAGAGGTGTCAAAATGGGCTATCCGGCCCGGCCCGACCCGACCCGCATCGGGTAGCGGGCTTGTGCGGGCAGGGCTAAAATACCCGGCTAAATTTCGATCCTGTGAACTTAGTGCCCTAGCCCGACCCTATGTGGGTAGCGGGCTTGTGCGGGCCGGCCCGGTTAAAAAAAAATTAACTTATTCAAAAATGTTGCTCATTAAAAATTGTAAACAATTATACTTTTACAAAACTAAAAAAAATTACAATTTAGTTATAAAAATCATTTAAAAGGGGAAAAGCAAAATGAATTTGCATTCGATGAATCGAAATTGTTCCAAGATTTTTCCATTTTATAATAGTACTCAATTGATATGTAATTAAATTAAATTAAATAAACCTATACTGCACCTGTTCCAAAAATTGTTCTTCAAAATTGATTCTAAATTGTTCCAAGATTTTTCCATTTTATAATAGTACTCAATTGATATGTAATTAAATTAAATAAACCTATACTGCACCTGTTCCAAAAATTATTCTTCAAAATAGGATTATAAAATACATATTTGACAAACTTGGATTTGAGGAAGTATATATATGCACTAATATAATAATATACTCGATCATAATTGCTTTAATTAATTAGTTATCTATCAAAAGAAAATCATAATTGCTCACCATATTCATTGACTTCATAGTAGAAATTTCAATTTTCAGAACTTCAAACATTTTTAGATGGAAGAAAAATAAAAAATGGGTCATGCCAGCGAACTTAAGCATAACTCAAAAGCAAGGCAATTTTTTTTTAAAAAAAAGGGCCGCCCGTTAGCCCGATCGGGTAGCCCGGCCCGAACCCGCTTAAGACCGGGCTTTTTCATTATCGGGCTAAAAAGCCCGGCAAAAATTCGGGCCTCTAATTTAAGTGCCCAAACCCTCCCATATTGCGGGTTCGGGCGGGCCGGCCCGACCTCTAGTGATGATGGATAAATATGTGTTATAAATTATGATGAAATGAGTTATAGGATGATGGATGAATCTGTGTTATATATGATGATGTAAATGAGTTATATGATGATGTTATGAGTATAATGATGAAATGAGTATATTGTGTTGAGAATAGAGTATGTGCTTTCTTTGGTGAATGACGTTGTGAGATTTATATGATGATATTGATGAGCTGTTAAGTGAGTTCATAGATGATTGTTATTTGATGGATTACTTGTTGTTTGGGTACGTGGTGTGGTTAATGATGATATTGATTGTATGTGGGTGAGGATAGGGTAACCTCCTATGTGTATATATGAGTTAGAGCTCTTTCCTCACTGTTACTGTTGTTGTTTCAGGTAATGGTGATGACACCTTTGGTGTCGAGTTTAATTAAAGGGAGTGTTGCTCTTGTACATGTGACATCAGGGCATATTGTAGGGGTGTTCTTTATGTTTTTTTTAGTTAGGAATATTTTTATAAACCCTTTTGGAGGCCTTGCACGACAAGTAGGAAGTTTAATTATTTTATTTTAGAGATTCCGCTGCTTGAGTATTTGAGTACATTTGAATTCTATTTTTATTCTTTTAATCTTTCGAAATAATGAGGTCTTCGAATAAAGAGTTATGTGAACATTTTTACCCAATGTGAACTTGTTATATTTTCGAAAGTCTTCCGCTACGTTATTATATAAGTGTTGGGGTATAAGGGTGTCACATTTAGCCCATGTGGTTCTGATGTAATCTATTGCGTCAGAGTTAAATGGGTTGATATCGTAGAAATGCTGCAAAATGAAATAAATTGACATTAGTGGATAGACCAATTATGAATGTGGATTTATTGAAGAATTGGTTTAACATACTGAATTACCTGGTTCCATGCTCTTTGAATACCACCTTGCACAATGGTAGTCATCCATTGCATTACATAATAGACCCAGGAAACAACGGAGTCTCGACATCACTACACATATCTTCATACAGATGGGCTTCTACAAATCTGTCCACACCGACATCGCGAATCAAGTCTTCCACTCGGTCCTCCATGGTTGAATGAGAATACTTTTCCGTTGGGAAGTCATCATCATATGACATATCAATCAATTCATCATGCCATATCCATTTTGTATAACTCTTTATAATACCATCACACAGAAGATGCTCCCTGATTTCGTTCTCATCCAGTCTTCTTCCATTCAGATAATTTATGCATGGACACCTAAACCTTCCTCGTTTGTCGGCACTACTAGCAACATTACGTCACGCAAATTGTAGAAATTCTTCCACTCCTCTCTCATACTCATCAGTAATGCGTTGAGCACTCATCCAACTTCGATCCATATCTACTTCTTGTACATTCGTCATGGACACTCCATTTATTCAACATTATGCATGTATATCTCACCTTTTTTATTCAAAGGTGTGGCTCTATCCCATTCAGGAAGATTCACTTTTCCTTAGTTCATTATTGTGTAAATTTTAATTCTCATTTCTTAAAATTCACAAAATTTCGGCAGCATTTCACATTGGTCTTCAGGTGGCACGAAATGAAAGTGGTAAACCACAATCAAATATGCACCTGAAGAACAACACAAATACAACGAACTGAAATTTCATGAAATGTACGAAATGATTATTAAAATTTACTTATTAATGAGCTATAAAAAAGTGATTAATCTTCCGAAACTGTCCATCCGGACAATTCAAGATTCAATAAATTGACTATAGTATTCCCTCCTTTTGTTATTATAAAAAGATGTATGAAAAGGACAATTCAAATTGGAGGGAGTACTATAATCTGTATATTGAATCTCAAATGGGAAACTAAGGTTCACTCAAGTAATGCATCAATCAATTATTAAAAACAAACAATAAAATAAGGCAAAACATATAATTAAATTAAATGAATAAACATAAATAAAGGCAAAATATTCATACATAAGCAACTACGAAATTAATTACTTATTTCTAAACTTAAGCTTATTTATATACCTAAGCAATTCCATATTAATTCCTAAATCTATTACTTAACAAAACAAATCAAATTCATATTAATTCATTAATTCTAAATTAAGGAATACTTATATTTCTAAAATAAATTAAGTATAATTAGGCATAAAAAAAATTTCTAAATTAATTTAAACAATTCAAAATCTAACTCAATAACCTAACAATTCAACAAACTAACTCAATAACCTAACTCAATTGAACAACCTAACTAAACAAATTTCAATTCTAATAATACAATTGCAATTCAGTTCTAATTTTACTAATGAAATAAATTAAAAACGAGTAAAAAAAATAACACATAGTGTTATTGACCTTAGGAGGGGAAGAGGAACAACAAGCCAATGGAGGAGGAATGAAGAGGAACGATGGGGAGGAAAGGTGGGAGAGGGAAATTGTGGGGAGGGACGGTGGGAGAGGAACGATGGGGAGAGGGACAGTGGGGAGGGACGGTTGTGTGTGTGAGAGAGAGAGATGTCTCGCGCGGTGCAAAGGAGAAGATAAAAGTGCAGCTAGGTTTACACAGGAGAAACAACGATGATCATAGGGCAACCATCGTTGTTTCTAGTTTTACTATATGCACCACCATTTTATTCTTTCCACATGCCCGCAACTGAAACTTCTTGACTATTTACACCATCCTATTTTACTTTCGGCACCATCATTTTTCTTTTTTTTTTTCTATCTTCATACCTTTAACTATGATTATATTGGAACCGTCGTTAATTATACTCTTTGACTATCTGCACCACCATGTTTTACTTTCTGCACCTCATGTTTCTTTTTTTAGTTCTCTTCAAACTTTTAAACGGTTCTCTTGAGACCGTCGTGAAAAACAATTTTTATTTTTTTTTTTGTTTTTCATCATACCATTTTACGATGGTTTATGAGCAATGGTCGTTATTTCATACTTTAAACGATGGTTCTCACGCAACCGTCGTGAAAAACAATTTTTCTTTTTTTGTTTTTCATCATACCTTTTAATGATGGTTCATGTGCAACCATCGTGATTTCCTACTTTCAACGATAGTTCGCAGGCAACCGTCATAGTTTAATCCACAGAAAATTGCAAAAGTGTCGCCGCATCATTTTCAACGACGGTTGCATAATAACCGTCGTGGTTTAGCCGTCATAAAATGCTATTTTTGCCCTAATGATTTTCCACTCGATCACTATATATTTCTAGAATCATAGTAAAATTGTTCATTTTGATTCACTGTATGTTATCCTTAATTAGCTATAGCTATATATCTAAAAATAAACTATAATTTTCTCCTTCAATTCTATATTATTTTCACTCATGTCTTTGTATCTCATAAATCTACTAATTTTAATTTATTCGCATAATTTACTGGTTTTATTGCTACATAGCTTCTATGACCAACGAAACAATTAAACTCATCAATCAAATAACGTGATCACTACTATATATAGTGTCTTTATACCAAACATGCTTAAACATTCTTTCTGATCATTTCTAATTTTTTGGTCAAAGGAGCATTGCTCCCATTATATATATGTTGCAATCCAGCACAACTTTCACCTATTGTCACATATAATTTGTACTCTAGCATTGAAAGAACTTTGGTATATATAACCTATGAAGTAGCTGCTAAATATAGCCAAAAAATGCTTACAATAATGAACGAAATAGCATGTTTCAAAGTCTTCTTTCCCATAATTATTATCCTTTTGCCTGGACATTATTGTACAAGCTTTTTGTCTCCGAGACATTTCAGGGCATGGTATAGAGGAATAATGCCCCTAATTTTTGGATATGTAATTTGTAATAAGAATTATGGGAAACACACACAATTCACATCCAAATTGAAGTCAATGAAGTAGTCTAGGGTTTCAATCTTATACGTCTGAGCTAAATAGTCGTGTAGCATGGGAGTGGATAACCCACCATTCTCTTGAGAACGATGTGTGGATAACTTGACGCGGATTGTTACATATTTAATATTTTGGCTTCTTATAATTGTTAATTGAAACTTGTCTTTAATTTATTTTTATCACGTTTTAGCGGTCCCATGAAAGTTATAATTTGTATGTTTAAAATAGTTTATTGCATATTGATAAAATTAGATTTTTTTTAATGTGAAATTTATTTTTTGGGACATGTACGAAATGATATATTAATCCCTTCTTATAAATGATATTTTTAACGTTGGCAAATTGTTTGCCATTGTACCTAATCTCTCGTGGGTATAATTTCTAAAATAATTTAATTATAAATTTTACAAACAAGATAAATTAATTGAAATACATAATGGGTATAATATGAAAAGGATAAATAAACTGTATAGAAAAAATTATTTTTGATGTATGATAAGAATTTAATTGATATACACTGTCAGTGTAAAGAAGTTTTACACACACATATATATACATCCAATGGTGTGTTGCCACATCATTTAATGAATATGACACCCCATGTGTTATTAAATTCAACAAATGATGTGGTAGCACATCATTGAATATATGTGTAAAACTTATTTACACTGACAGTATATATATATATATATATATATATATATATTAAATTAAACTCATATGATAATGGGAATATTTCTTTATAAATTTTATAAAAAATTAATTTTGAAAATTACATAGCTAGATTTAATATATTAAAATTTGATTTGAATAGCTAGATTATTTTATACCGCAAAAATTGATCTAATAACAAGGAATTTAAAGAGTTTGTATGAAATAATCCACTATCCTACTAAAAATAAGACTATTTGATAACCACCATAACCAAAAGGTGCGTTGCGTGCCTACACACTCTTTATATTAAGTTATCTAAATTTTTATCAGTCAACTCATCTGAATATTGTTTTAGGTTTAGGTAATTTGCAAATACCTTTGCGTTTTCCATAAACCAAATAATAAGTTAATAATTTAATTTTAGATTTTAGTCACAAGTCAAAAAATATGATAAACATTTTAAATTTATGCCAAAAAAATATTTATCTTTTTCAAAAATTACCTATAACTAATATAAACTAATAAACTCATTTATATAATTTGTAAAAGGTCACGCTATGTCGCTAAATGACATCTATATAATCGAGAACTAATTTCATGTTAAGTATTTTATTTTTTTTATAGATAAAATAATTGAATTAAAGGGAAGGGGTACTTAAACCCGTTAAAAAATACACTCACCCAATACAAAGGAGCGTGTAATTTACAAGCACATGAACCCACCAAAATACAAACCCATTAGAAGAAGACAAAAAAAAAAAAAAAATAATAATAATAATAAAAAAGATATGATTATCTTTTAGCGTAAACTAGCACTTTTGCCCTCGACTTTACATAATATTGCAGTTTTGTCCCTAACTTTTTTAAAATAGCACTTTAATCCGTATAACATGCATTTTGGTCCTTAACTTTATTAAAAGACATGTATTTTAGTCCCTGACTTTATTAAAAATCATGCACTTTTAGGGACTAAAATGTATTTTTTATTAATTCAGGGACTAAAGTGCTATTTTGGAAAAGTCGGGGATGAAACTGTAAGATGCAGTAAAAGTCGAGGACAGAAGTGCTAGTTTACTCTTATCTTTTACTTGTTTCGATTATTTAGTATATATTTAAATTATATATAAGTTTGGTGATTATGAATATAAATAAAAGATAAATTTTATAAGAAAAAAAATTCAATATTCCCTTTAAAATAAAATGCAATTGAATAGAAAAAAAGAAATTAATTTATAGGGTTAAATATGTTTTTAGTGCTTGAAATATAGTGTAAATTTAATTCCAGTCCCTTTAATTCAATATTGATGGATTTAGTCCATCAAAACGTAAAAATATTCCTTTTATTGATAAAAAAATCATAGCTAGTCCGTAACAAATCTATTATAATTAAGAAAATGTAGTGTATTTTCAAGTTTTGAAAAACTAAAATCACTGATTTTAAATTATAATGATTAAAATTAAATCTTCACTATATTTAAAGAATTAAAAACACATTTAACCATAATTTGTATTATAAGTTTTAGAATGTTGAAGAAACGTATAGTGACAAGCTTTCGCTGTCCTTTTTCTATTTTCAAAATGATCATATTTTCATAAATTACTTGGTTCATAGTTTTCCAGCAATTATAGATGTATGAATCTTAAAAGGAAAATCAATTCAGGCCACTCTGATCCTTTTGTTTGTATTTGAAGATTTGTAAAACACTGTTGATAAGTCCCACTCCCATGGTGTTTTCTGGATACGTCATATAGCATTTGATCATGCAATTATTACATATTTTCAATTTCTTAATAACACGAGCAAATAAATATGCGTTTAATTTGTTCATGCAATTGTTACATATTTTCAATTTTCAATTATACTACTATCATGCGTTCTTCCACAACAACGTAGCTTGAATAAGTGTCCTTCTGTCTCTTTCATTTTTTCTTCCCATCATGGCCGAAGAGAGTATTTTCCCACTTATTTACATTTATTTTCTGTGTTTGCTATAATCTCAGTCCTTTTTTTATTCCTTATCCCCACTTAGTTGCCCTCTATCTTCTTTCAATTGTAATGCCAATTACATTCCCTTTCCGAAAGTAGTAATTTTTATTAAAAAATTGATTAGATGATTTTGTATTATAATCATATATAATTATATAATAATCTAATATAAGCTTAATAAAAAGAAAAATTCCAATCATACAATCTTTACAAGTCTCTTACACAATAGTATTTCACATCTTTAGATCAAAGGAAAAGCAACATTTTTTTTTAACGATATAAGCGATATTTTTTTTGGAAAATTATAAGTATCCCCTATTACCAGGAGCAATATTATTTGGGGCTTAGTCACAGTTAAAACTCCTCAATATTATTTTTTAATCAAAGCGACATTCTTTACTTTTTTAATCAAAGCATAAATTTCAATATTGCTTTCATAAATAAATTAATTAATGAAATATATCATAAAATTGAAAAACATTTTGTGAAATTGACACTATTAAAAAAATAAAATGAATTTAAATAGGGAAACGGGCAACTATTGAATGTTGCGGAGCTTAAAATGCATGAATTGTATTAATAATATGTCTTTTATTTGAATGAAGTGTTTTACATTTTTCTTTGAGTTGATCTTTAATTTAATGATATGTTTGATAAATTTTATAAAATTAAGATAAAAATGAGAAATAGTCATCCCAAATTGATAAGTTCTTTTTTTTAGGGATGGGTGAGGAGTCTTAAATGTGACTAAGCCCCAAATAGGATTAACCCTGATAATAGGGGATACCTATGATTAACACCAAAAAATTGATGAGTTCTTAAAAAAAATGTCTTGGATCTTCAGTTTTCAAAATTCAAAATAGATTTCAATTTATTATAATTGAGTTAAGTAAACTCATTTAAGGGAATAAAATTTTCCTAGTGTCTACTTGTTCCATTCATAAAATTTGAATTATGACCTTATTTACGAGAAGTTGTTTTGAATATCCTGATTCCTGAATCGAGTCCCCAAGTAATCTTGAGCCAAATCCTAAAAAACAACTGGATGCTGGCGCTGATGGAGCGAAGTGTGCTACATGAGAACTGTGAGCCAAGCATCCTAGCAAACATACATGTGACTCACCTAATCACCCCATTATAAACAGGGACGGATCCAGGATTCACTTAAGGGAAGAATATAAAATTACTAAGGGTTCTACTAACAAGTTCGTTAAGAGTATTAGTTAAAAAATTTATATATATATATATATATAATTTTTATCGATTTTTTTAACATGTGCAATGTTGTACGGGTTAATAAATTGAAAGTAGAAAATTTTTATTAGAAGTACAACTATCACAACATTCAATGCATTGGTAATATGAAATGTAACGTTTTCCAATAAAATCTTTCCACTTTTGATTTATTATCATGTGCAACATTGCACAGGTTAGAAAAACTGATTGTTTATTATAAAATACAATATTGATTGCAATATAACATTAAATGATTCACATCTCAATAAAGATTGTTTGTATATGAATACTTAATCAGTACCCTAAAGACACTCGTTAACATTTTTAAATCCTAAATGTTAAATAAAAATATGTATCATATATTTTATCTAAGTTATACACATTTATGTTATAAAATGTATTAAATAACTTTTTTTTTATAAAAAAAAAACTTAAAGGGGCTAAAATTTTTTTGATAATAAATATTAAATAAAAGTTAAATCATAAAATTAAATGAATCAAATTTTTTATTTTAATTATTATTTTTTATTACATGTTATATTTAATAGTATGGATATATATATTTATATGTATAATATATATATATATATATTTTGGACATATATAATATACGTTGAAAGAGTGAGTGGGGGAGGGGGGTCAAGGCCCATTCTTGCCCCCCTTTGTATCTGTCTCTGATTATAAAAGGTATACCTCTACTGATGTCATGTCAGACACTCTTTCATTCTATTATTGCTACTTTGCTGACATCCTCTCTCATTGTGTTAAAGTACCTTTGTAGGGGATGGAGAATTGAAGATCCTCTCCAGCACTAGAAAATTCCAGTAGGAGAGAGAGTAACTCACACATATGAATCACTCTCTCTCTTATTGGAATTTTCTATTAACTAGAGAGACCGTGAACTTTTTTGTAAGTATCATGCCGACACACAACTCAAAGAAACCACATAAACTATTGAGTGGGGCCCACACACATATATGAATCACTCTCTCTCCTATTAGAATTTTCTAGTAATTAGAGAGACAGTGAACTCCTTTGTAGGTATATCATGCTATCACACAACTCAGAGACACCAAAACTACTGCGAGATCAAGTCTGACTACCTAGATACAACCTACCAGAGATCAGAAACCAAACTCTTCATCATGACAAGCCACTTGACTACCATGATTTAGTTTCTTCAAGATATGTGTTTGTGAGTTTGGAAAGGTGGGAAAAGGAAGAGTTAGAGGGGAAAGGGAGGGGGAGAAATGGAGGGAAAGACTTTATAAAATACTCAAACTCTCAAACACAGAGGGGGAAGGACATCCAATAAGCCCTTCTCTTCTCTCCTTTTCCCATCAAAACTTAACTCACAAATATACCCTAAAAGTTTTGAATATAACACTAATTCTTTTGAACAACATACTATAAACAACTAGGTTCTGTATACAGATAATGTTTGAAGGCTTAAATAGTTATTTTTCCCTTAAGGGTGTGTTTGTGTGTTTAGAGGAAAGGGAAAGGGAAGGATTGGAAAGAGAAGGGAGGGGGAGAAAAGGAGGAAAAAACTTTGTAAAATACTCAAACTCACAAACATAAAGAGGGGAGTGCTTCCAATAAACCCTTCAATTCTCTCTCTTCCCCTCCAAAATTCAACTCAGAAACATACCCTGAAAAACAATGCTTGACCCTTATGGTTGCAATACATATCCACTTAATTAGGGGCAAAAGCTGAAAGGACATGTAATATCATCCGCGAGTTAGCGTGGGCTCGTAACTTCATATAAAGTTTTTTTTTTTTTTGGTCAAAGTAACTTCATATGAAGTTAACAACTCTGTATTCCATGTTAATTGGATAATTTGATAACTTTAAACATAAAATTTATGTGGAATAGAAATATAGAATTAAAGTTGATCTAAAGGACATGTAGCATCATCTGTGAATTAACAATGTGCAAACAAGTTATTGAATACATCATTAGAATTTGCCGCTACAATTACTTAAATCTTATTAATTAAAAACATATGAACCCGTGTTCTGTCAACTGAAAAATAGTGTGCTTAAATTAAGATCCAACACTCCCTACTTCTTCGGATAATTTTCGCCTTTTATTTGTAGAGCCTATGAAAAGAAAAATGTTAACACCAATGACCAGCAAGCTTGTTCCTTTTTAAGTTATTTTAATGCCCTTTTGGCAACAGATAACCATGATGTACGAAAAGCCAACTAACTATACGAAAGTGGCCACTACAGGGTAGACATTCCAGGACCTATAAACTCCACTAGGCAAAAAATGCGTGGGGCGGTGTTATATTATGTAACAATATTTTGATCTTTCAAGATTAAAATGTGGTTCTTTTATGTCATTTAACACTATCTAGTTATTACTTGATATTTTTCTTGATATTTTTTCAAGTGTACTACACGTGCCCTAGGATAATTAACTGTGTTGCAAAGTGTATCAAACATTCCGCAATCCAGAGTAGAGATTGGCCAAACCAAGCCAATCAAATCAATGTTTTTGCTGGGAATCTATGAGTTTGAAGAGTCCCAAACGATTGGCCAACCAATGTTCTCCATATACAAAATAATGTAAGTGACCTTTCATGATGGGAACTAAACCCAATCCTTATATGTAGGCTTGTTTTCTGTCGTCAACTTTTTGGTTATTCCTTCAAGGTGGGAGCCCCATTTACCAAAACACTTTGAAAGACACGTACACAGGCCTAAGGTATCAGAGAGACAATAACAATAGGTGTGTACTCCTATTCCATATTTCTTATCATCAGCGTGTGACAAAAGGAACCATGTGGCAGCAAATGTGAATTCTCATCACATTGATCTTCTAGTCTACTCAACACAAAGGTCTCCCAATTTGTTAATGAGTTTAACATACACAGTAAAATTTAACACATTCAATAATATATTATCACATCATTTGATAAATATGACATCTTATATGTGTTATTAAACTCAATAAATGATGTGTTAAACTTATAAAGCCAAAAATGCCACTTTTTATTTTTTATTTTTTTGGTTTTTGCAAAACATCCTCTTTCTAAGGGATTGATTGTGAATCTCCACTCATGTCGGGCACTAGCATTCTGCATACATTCACTAGTCAGCTAAAATACAAAGGCAGAAACCTGAAACATTATACAACACATCCTATACCTAGCAAAAAGACCTGAATAATATAGTTGTAGATGCAATGAACCAACATGATAGAGCACATCCATCATATCAATGATTTTCCACAAGTCACCTTCAATGTGCACAGCAACTCCCATCTGACTCAAATATGTTTTTGACCAACCAATGAGTTGTAGGATTTTAGTAGAAGACTAGATTAATATGACCTAGTTTGGATGCACTTCTGCAGAAGAACTTCTAGAAGAAAAAAATAAGGTCCAGTTTGGATACAACTTCTGCAAAAGAACTTCTAGAGGAAAAAAATAGAATGAATCAATGAGATAAGATGAATTTAACTTGTCCATAAGTTGAAATTAGTTACTTATGGAGAAGTTAAATGAGAGAGCTTATAGAAAAGGTAGACTACAAAGACTAGTTTTTACTTATGAAGAAGTTAAATTCATTTGAACTTTTTGATTTATTCTCTTTTTTTCCTCTAGAAGTTCTTCTCTAAAAGTTGTATCCAAATTGGGCCTAAAATGAATCAAAAAGGTCAAATGAATTTAACTTCTCCATAAGTTAAAATTAGTTACTTATGGAGAAGTTAAATGGGAGGGTTTTTAGAGAAGGTGAGCTACAAAGACAAATTTTAACTTATGGTGAAATTAAATTCATTTAACGTCTTTGATTCGTTCTATTTTCTTTTACCTAGAAGTTCTTCTACAAAAGTACATCCAAACTGGCCCTATGCGGATGCACCATATGAGACGTTCAAAACTCCAAACCCTTAGAGCTACTCATACAATCCACAAACTTTATGAATCGATGAGCAATGCCGCACTGCCTCTACTATGATATCAATGTCAATACAAGAAACAAAACTTACAACAGTTTAAGAATTAAAAGAATTCTAACAATAATATACTGGAGCATATACTCTTGATTATTATCTTTAAAAAATAAACTACCAGCTAGCCAAAGCTAACCATATCCATGTGTTTCCTGCTTGTCAAGGATCTATATACCAAACTGTACCATTTTGGTCAGGATCTATATACCAACTACCAGCTCAGTCCAGGAAAACTAATGGAAAATATAGCATCATGAAGATTATCAGTTGAATAATAGAAACCCAATACAGATAGGAAGTTAGAAAAACTTAACATCCAACAACAAAATTGATGACAAAAGCATTACTTCAAGAGAAAAGACACAGATAGAAGTGTATGATGAAAAATAATTTTTTTACACACAAATCAAATAAGATAATGAAGTATTTTATTTCACTAATGACCACCACTGTCAGCAATGACTAAACATCAAATATCAAATGCAAGTATTAAAGGAAATACCAATCAATAATATATTGAATGATTAATATGATTACCTTATCTGTCTGTTTCCTGCTCATCCTGATCAAATATATATTTTAATACTATGGTCAGGTTCTCACAAACCACAATTATTTATTTAAAAAACAAAATGTGTATGCTTCCAAAATAAAGCAATGACAGATGAACCATTGTAAAGATTGTAGGTTAATGAATAATGACTACTGCAATTAGGATGAATCATCCACCAAAAATACCAGTGATGAAAACAAGAGTTCAAGAGAAACCACATTGTAGTGCTTAGCTTAAACATTTTTTTCTGCACAGATGATAAATCAATTAAAATGATGTTGACCGTTCATTGCTATCCACCAGTCAACAATGATTTATAGTCAAATATCATTTGAACACAAATTACATAATGGCAGAATTGAATTAATGTAGCTAACCCCACCTAGTGGGAAAGGACTTTGGTTGATATCATCAATTAGGAAAATAGATAACAAGAAATACCTAATAATAGTATCGAATTATCTATACATATTACCAACTAGCACAGATGGCAAATATGGTACTTATTCAGAGAATAATACAACACAGTGTTCACAATTTTAATTAGGATGAAACTAAAATACATGCTTTTTGCTATTGATCAAAGGTAGAGAGATGTCTTCTTTAATTGATATGTACCTATGATTAATGAAACTACATCGTTATACTGCACAAAGGAATGTTTATTAGGAATTAAATGGTTTATTTTCTTATTTATGCTATTTTGTATGCATATATATGAATTTATATGGATACAGCATATATATGTATATGAATTATTTATGTACGATCTTACTATCTGTGTTACGATCCCACGATTTACGATCTTGGGACCTCTGTCCGATCTTGAGTAAGATCTCGATTTTAACTACCTTGGTGAGCAGTTTCGGCATCACATATTAAGTTCTTCTATAACCTAACTCCTTTGACAAGTGGATACAAGAATCATTTACCAACCACTACAAGGAAAGACTTCTTGAACCTCATTTTCACAATACTTTGTATATGGCATAATGTCAAAACTGGTGTTGGATAAAAAACAGGGAAGTAATTTCAATTAATCATTCCACAGGTAGAGTTTTTTGTTAGAGCATCAAAACAATTAAACTTTGTTAGTGTTTCCATGCATCATGCATAGTTAACAGAAAATTATTGAGATAAGAAGTTTAGTGTTTCTGAACATAGAAAAACTTGTAAGATCAAATTAACCAGGCTAGATAGATTAAATTCATTCATTCTATAAGAATCAGAGATAAAATCTTGCCACCAAAACACATCATCTACTAGCGTTCCAAACTTAAATCTTGTCTACATGAGGAGCATATAACACAAGACTCGGATACATCCCAATAAAACACACCCATAAAGCACAGTGCTGGCTAGTATCCAACATGTGATGATACCAAGAACTAATTTCATCTTGTTGCCTAGGAATGCATATGCATTGTATTTGCATCAAACTGGGCAGTTGGACCCACATGGCATGATACACAAGTAGTCTTAAATAGAGGATTGCCTGCCATAATCACAAATGTAACAAAATAATGAAAGAATACATGCACCACTAGTATTAAAATTTAAAAAGGAGCTACCAATATACTCATCATGAAGGCAAACTAACACAAAAAAATATTATTTAAGCACCTTAATCTACACACTACATTATTTGACAAACCAAACCCATGTAGTAACCCTCTAGAAAAACACAAAACATACTAACATGGAGGAAGCATGGCCAGGATCAGAATAAAGGTTATATAATCAATGCGGGAAGGACATTGGTAGCAGAACAGTGATTAAAGTGAAGGCAGGTAATAACATGTGGGGAGAAGTCTAGGTTGTCATTCCATACTAGAATGCAACCCACGCCTTTTCATACAACCCCTTTAAACAAAGCGTTAATTTTGTTGTAGAAGAAGTTGCGAGTGTCACAATGCAATAACTCAGCAAGGGACAGGGGCCCTCTTCAATTTGCCTTAAACTTCAAACACTGTCACTACCAATGTACATTCTTCCAGCTCAAACCTTTTACTATGCCCATCATTTCCATGTCATTTTAAGCTTCAGTTACCGCACAGAGAGAGAAACCCAAAAGAGAAAAATGAAAACTTTCTCCTCAAACGGATTGAAAAATGTAAACTTTCTTCTCAAACAAATTGAAAACTACTTTCTTTGATTGTACCCAGAAAACAAAATTTTTAGATTCATTTTGAATAATTGAAAAGTGATTTGAACACAAAATTGCAACGATGTTGAAAAACAGAAAGCAAAAAGGAAATGTTGAGAGAATAGGGCTTACCGGAACAAGAAGAAGAACGCCATGATATAAACAACGCAGCGCCGCCAGTGGAAGCGTTAGCGTAGTGAAGTACAATCTGACACGGGTTACGGATTTAGAGAAGCCCGAAACACAAGGTGGTGTGTGGACTGTGGATTGGTCTAGTCTCTGTTCTTTCAAATTTGGCCCATTGCATGACCAATGAAAGATTAGCCCAAAACGTGCTTCACATTGCACTTTACAAAATAACATTTGGCCGTTGACCAAAAATATATAACATTGGCCCAATGCCCAAATTTTTAAAAAATCGTTAACTAACTAGAGATATTTAAAATTTGTCCAAAAAAAAAAACTAGAGATATTTAAAAAAATAGTTAGCTTAAGTTAATTCAGTTTTTCTAACCTCCGTAATGTTTCACACAAAAGTGAAAATGTTTTATTGGAAAATGTAACATTTTTATATTATCAATGCATTGAATGTTGTGATAGTTATAATTTCTTTTAAAATATTTCCACTTTTAAGTTATTAACGTGTGCAATGTTAGAAAATCCGAAGTTAATTTTAGGGTAAAATATGTTTTTGGTCCTTATAAAATAAATGAGTTTTATTTTTAATCCCTATAAAATTATTCTTTGTTAAAGCATCCTCCCAAATTTTTATTTTTTGCAATTAGTCCCTCATTTTCAATTGGGTGCTGATGTGTCAAACTCTCTCGGCTACGTGTCAATTTTCTGGCGGTATTAAACCGCCAGAAAACCCACCCATTGTTTCCTTTCTTCCCCTTCCCCACCCCCTTCTTCCCCACTGCTTTTTTTTAAAACCCACCCAATCGATTTTTCAACCGGGTGCTCCGACAATTAGCACCAGAACTTTCACATTCTTCACAAAGACAAAGTTCAGTGTCTCCTATCAATGTCCTCAAGCCGGCGTTCGAGAACCAAGACACCACTGTCCGATAAATTAAGCTGAAGAACAGGAGAATCATGGTAACCAAAGCTTCCTTTTTCAATTTCTTACACCTAGTTCATTGAGAATACTCTCATTCTGTCTACGTTTTGTGGGTGATGCTACTGTGTATATATATTTTTTATTTGTTTTGGACTTTTGGGGAATGCAATGATTTGGATTCTTTTGTGTTTATGGTTTGATTAAAAAATTTGAATTTCGAATATGGTGCTGGAGGTCCTGATGATGAGGACAACAGGTGGCCGCCATGGCTGAAGCCCCTGCTCATAAAGAGGTTTTTTGTTCAATGCAAGTTGCACGCTGATTCACACAAGAGCGAGTGCAATATGTATTGCTTGGATTGTATGAACGGTGCTCTCTGCTCTTTCTATCTCGCTTACCACAAAGATGTAAGCAGGCTTGTCGTATTAATTATGGCATGGAAAGTCACCGCTTTCAAATGGGCAGTTGTTGTCCCTGTACCAGCTTTGAACCGTGATGCTTCTAAGAGAAGAAGGGTGGAGGTGGGGGTGGGGGAAAATGGTGGGCGGGTGTTTTAGGGAAGGGGAGAAAGGGCGTGGGGGAGAAGGGAGAGTGTGGAAACAGAGGGGTGGGTTTTTAAAAAAATGGATTGGGGAAGAAGAGAGGGTGGGGGAGGGGAAGAAAGGAAACAATGGGTGGTTTTTCTAGCGGTTTAAGACTGCTTGAAATTTAAAAAAATTGACACGTAGCTGAGAGAGTTTGACACATCAGCACCCAATTGAGAGGAGGGACTAATTGCAAAAAAAAATTGGGAGGATGCTTTAATAAAGAAAAATTTTATAGGGATTAAAATCAAAACTCGCTTATTTTACATTGACCAAAAACATATTTTACCCTATATAACATTAATAAATTTCAAAATATTTGTCATATCCCTAAAATTGAAATAAAATGAATAAAATAATATAATTATTTATAGCCAATTAAATTTTAATTTGACAAAAAAAACTTTCATTGTTGTATATCTTTCGATGTAACAATAAACTTAAATCCATATCTATTCTACAGTATATGACAATAAGCTCCTTCATTGCTCCAACTCCTCTAAGCTCTAACTCCTTCAAGCTCCTCACCAGTGTTTGGGGAAAATGGGGGTGTACCCCGAAGGCACTCAACTCATAACTCAGTCCGCATTTTGATAGAGTGTTGGCAAAACATGAAAGATAGCATACCTCGTACAAGGGTTTGCATGTGTATTTATAATGGTCGTAGAAGCTTCCATGGGGTAGTGAGTGGTGTCCACTCACTTTGAGGAGTGTCTTACTGAGATCGTGTCACGTTAGCAAGTGAGGGACTTCAGTATGCATGCACGTTTCGAGCTAAATGTCGCTTCAAGTTTCGGATAAGTGTCAAGCCTGATTTTACTCATGTTCAGCTTGATCGGATAGAATTGTTTCTGAGATCGGATCCAGATTGCTCCCGGAACAATATCAATATTTGAAAAATTGTTGTCAAGCGATTGATTTTAATTTTAGAAATATAAAAGGAATAATTTAGATTGTAGGAATGTTTTTTTGAAAAATGATTTAAATTGTTACAACTAAGTTAACCTTTGATAGATAACAAAATAACATGTCACGAAAAAATAACCTCTATTATTATTATTATTATTATTATTATTATTATTATTATTATTATTATTATTATTATTATTATTATTAAAAATCAATTGTGAAGAAACACACGTTGTAAAAAAATGAAATTATCTGTAGCTATAGGTCGAGCCGGGAAAATGGACTAGCTCAACCAGATCGTCCCGCAAAAAACTCGTAAAAATGTATGGTTCGAGTATTTATTTTAAAAGCCCGAATAATTCCGGGCATTTTAGCCCTACCAGATAAAGCACGCTACACACAAAACTTGCAAAAAAACCGGGTAGCATGTACCTACAAAAAGCCCGCAAAATTGTAGGACCCAAGCACTTATTTTAGAAGCCCGATATAAAATCTGCTACCCGCATCAGACCGGGTAGCCCAAATTGCCAGTTCTAATTATAGGAAAGGGAGTTTGAGTTCAACATAGACTCTCGATTTTATTACTATAAATAATATTTTATAATATATGTTAATAATTTTTTAAACATTAAATTTATATTATCTACACTGTTTTATCCATACTACATTTTCCTAAAATTCAAAATGGCAAAGCCCAGTGAATCCATTTACCTAACTTTCTCCTTACTTTACAAAGAGTTATTTGTATTCATTCAATAAGCTTCATTTGAACGAATAATAATGAAATCAATGAAAACAAGCCGATTATTATTAATGTCACATTAGGCAACATCCTTAATTTGACCCCACCTTTTTTTATCTAATTTAATTAACTCTCTATATTATAATTTTGAGACATCACCTTGGAGAGTGAGACATTTATTCACCATGTTGTTCCTCTTAATGATTTTTAACATTTTATTCATCCTTTCATTTGATGGTGAATTACACACACAACTCATGTGTTGGGAGAGTTGGATTTTTCCTCTTGGTTCTTAATACTAATATCCTCTCTTTTTCTTCTTGATTTTTTAAATGCTAATAAATGTTATTCTTAAATTTAAAAATTTATTAAGGTTAAAAATCTTATCCTATCTTTTTCTATTTCAATCATTTTTTAATATAAATATTTATTTTTATTGTTATTATTTTAATTTATTTAATTATATTTTATTATAAAAAATAATATAAATTAGAATTCAATAATAAAATACAATCTACTGTTATATTTTTAAAATAAATAATTAACCAAAATTATTCTAAATTTTATTCTTTTTAATTTTAAAATTATTGATTTAATATAAATTTATTTTTAATTAAATAAAAATATATCTTTATCCACACATATTATGCGAGTTAATATATTAGTAATGGAACATTTTATTAAGAGTGTTTTTCTTTCCTTACTAAAAAGGATATTTGGATAATTGTACCACAACTAGTGTATAACCCGTGCAATACACGAGATCACTTAAGAAATTGATTTTGAAAGAATGGTGAGAATACTTTTTTTTAAATTGAATTTTGTGTATATATACGGATGGTGTGATTAGGGGTGGAAACAGGCCAGGCCAGGCTTTGGGAGGCCTGAGCCTGGCCTGACTCCTAATTCTTAAGCCTGAGCCTGGCCTGTTACCTGTTACAAGCCTTTTTGTAAGGCCTTGGCCGGGCCTGCGAAAAAGTCTGGCCTGGCCTGTAAGCCTGTTTTATAACAAGGCCTACAAACAGGCCAACAAGCCTATAAGCCTATGCAGGCCAGCAGGCATTTTAAGCAGATTTTTTATATAATTAATTTAATATATTATAATTTTTTACTATATTATAATTTTTTAATTATATTTATAGTTTTTTATATAATTAATTTAATATATTATATATTATTATATTAAATAGGCCGGCCTGTTAAGTTTAATAGGCTTTTTCATAGGCCTGAAGCCCGGCCTATTTAACTAAACAGGCCTTTTAACAAGCCTTGGCCTGACCTTTTTAATAAACGAGCCAGGCCAGGCCAGGCCATAAACAGGCCAGGCCGTAGGCCCCTGACAGGCCGGCTGGCCTATTCCCACCCCTAGGTGTGATAGTAGAAACATAATCTGACTAAATGATATAGGTTATAGGGAACTCAAGTAGTAATATATAGGATCCAGTGAATGTTTAGTGGTAAAATTGTGTATATCTATTTGGGTTTGCTTTAGTCGATGTGACACCGGTGAGACCTTAAAAGGGTATCACCATTATATCACATTATAAGGCTAAATGCAGGAATCCGAATGACTCTGTGTATTGTTTTGTTATTTCATTTTGCTTTATATATTAATATATAAAGATAAAGTATCAGAACACTCTACCATATTAACAATCATTAATCCATGTAACAAACCCTAAGCCCTAAATAATATCTCAACAAATAAATTTGTACTCATGTGTATGTTGATGTTTAATCTCTCATCTCTTCCAATTTTTTTTATTTTAGTATAGTTTTTTTTTATTTAGGGTGGTTTGGTTTGGTTCGGGTAACAGATCCAATATCTTTAATCCGTTACCAGAACCAATTATTGACGGGTTTGATTGGTTTGGTTCGGGTCCAACCTGATTTAGCTAAAAAAATCCAAACGAATCAGATTGGTTCGGTAGGGTTTAGGGTTTATCGGGTTCATCTGATTGAACCAAACCAATGAACACCCCTAAATAATATATTAGGAAAATACACAATAAATTTTATGTAAATCAATATATTTTATTATATTACCACATCCAAACTTTAATATCAACCTCAACAGATATATTTGTACTCATGTGTATCAATATCTACAAATTAAACAATTTTAGTTTGAATAGAACAATTTTTGGTCCCTATAAAATATATGATTTTTGCTTTTAGTCCTTATAAAAGTATTTTTATTCTTTTGGTCCTCATAAAATTTAAAAACTTTGAAAAAGGTCCTTATTGTCACTTGTCATGCATCCAACCATGCCACATAAGTAATCATGTTGAGGTTGCATATGATATGGTATGTCTAGATACATGACATATCATCAAAAAATTATAATAAGGACCATTTTCAAAAATTTCAAATTTTATGAGGACCAAAAGAATAAAAATAATTTTATAAGGACCAAAAACAAAAATCGCATATTTTACAAGAACCAAAAAGTTATTTAAGCCTAATAATAAAATAACTAATAAAATATTGTAATAAATTGAATGAATAGTGGAAAAAATATTAAAAAACCTATAGGATTGTTTAATTATTATAGATAGATGTAAATCAACATATTTTGTTATATTACTATCCAAACTTCGATATTAATCTGAACAAATTTATTTGTGCTTATGTGTATCAATGTCTACATATTAAACAATTTTATTTTAAATAAAAAATATGACACGGCTTTTGATAACAAAAAGTAGTAACAATAATAATAAAATAACTAGTAAAATATTGTAATAAATTGAATGAATAGTGAAAAATTAATAAAATACCTATATAATTGTATAATTATAGACTCGGTGTGTTTGGATAACTTGACTCCACTTTTTTTGGTTCATACTATACTCCTAATAGTGTTGACTTTGATCCATATTTGAAACGTAAATACATTATAAACCAGACACACTATTGTTTTCCCCTTCCTTTTTTCTAGAGTCGGCAAAATGGGCTAGCCCGACCGGGCCAGCCCGCAAAAGTGTAGGGCTCGAGCACCTATTTTAGAAGCCCGAATTACTCTCGGGCTTTTTAGCCCGACCCGATAAAGCATGCTACCCGCAAAAAACCCGCAAAAGGTAGGGCTCGGGCACATATTTTAGAAGCTCAAATAACTTCCAGGCTTTTAACCCAGCCCGATAAAGCCCACTACCGCATCGAGATGGGTCGGACAACCCGAATTCACAGCTCTACTTTTTCCTTCAGTTTTTTTATGTTTCATTCTAAAGAAATGAGATTAATAACGCAACAAATTAAACAAATACACATTTTGCTCATGCAAAACTTGCAACATCCAATTAATATGGTTCCTTGAGATCCAAAATTTTCCATTCATATTTAAAAGAAGACAATTTTATATATCTTAATTTGTGTTTTGTATTGATCATTAATAAAAGTCAATGATAATCTCTATCTCATATTGCCCCTTTTCTCCCAAAACCACTCTTTACACATGATAAGTTATATGTTGCAATATCTAGAGTAAGGTTAAGAAAATGTATGAAAATTATTATAAAGATGGAAATATATGCTTCTTTTACAAAAAAAAAAAACGTTTATAAAGAAGTTTTTTTCAATGTTTAATTTATTCCAACTTTTATTGTATTTATTAGTGCAAACATGAAATTTCCATTATGAATATTTGTATAAATTGGTACTTTGCAAATCAATTGATATGAGTGATGAGAGCATAATATAGCATATATTTTAGGTTCAGTTAGTATCTAATTGTGTATATAATCATGCATTTTCACCTAATTTCATAATGCATTTTAGTTTTTTTATTTCAAGATACTACTTTTTGGTGTTTTATGTGAAGAAAATAAGAAGTGAAAGTAAATTGAATCAAAACTGCTAGAAAAATGGTCCAATAGAGAGCACCACTACCCATCAATGGTGTAAACCACACTAGTGGTTCGACCAGTAACAAGAAATTAGAAAAATAAGCTGACAACAAGAACTATCGCCTGCATGTGGTTTGAACCACGGGTGTGGTGCGGCCCAAAGTGTAGCGTTTTTAATTATTTTGTTTTGATTGGGCCCAAAGAGGGATTTAAATTAGGCTTGTTTAAGCTAAAGTATGACACTTTTCTAAGGGTCGGGGAGATCATTTTAAGCCGCATTACCTTCCAAAGCACTGAGTGAAAGTTTTTGAACTTTTTAGGAGCGAGGCATAGGATTTATACAATATTCAACCAGACAAGGAGCTTTAAAGAGTGAACATTTGATTTAATATTTCTTTCTCCACTCTACCTTTTTCTAGTCCCGTTTAATTAACACGTTTGGATTCAAATTTATTGATTTAGATCTAGATATGGTTGAGTAGATTTCTTATTTTATGAAGTGGGAGTAGTCCAATGTATGATCTACAATTATGTTTTGATTTCTTTTCTTCTCTTTTATTAATGTTATTTTTGCTCTTATTTAATCTTATACGATATTAATGCTTGTGAATTTGTTAGGGTTCTTATTCGCATGATTTTATATATTAGGGTAATGACTAAGAGGTGAACTTTGGTATTAAAAACTCTAAAATTAAACCTAGTGGGTCAATAGTAGGATTTAACATGGTTCAGTTCCAACTAAAATAAATTGAGTTAAAAATTACAAATATGGGTTCATAAAACCGATCTATGTCATTGTCTATTTGTCTCTTCAAAGAAAAAAGATCGATTTACATAAACATAATTTTTCAATTTAGCTGACACATTAACCAAAACCATCACTAGAATTGTTCAACTTCTTATGGTTAATACTCTATTTTGCCTTCCAATAATTGTTTCTTTTTCTAATTTTTTTATCATCCCATGAACACCATTAGTGTTTTAGCATATCTAACAGAAACAATATATCTTCCAAAGTATTACTTTGAAGCTTCTGTTTCTTTATTCGAATCCCTCACGCCTCTCATTCTCTGACATGAACATCACTACGCAGGTTAATATATCACTCCTAATAAAATTGTTCTATTTCTTGTTCATTGTTCATTGACCAGTGTCCTAGAGATATTTATTAGTATTTCCCATTCTATTAATGTTATTAGATTAGTAGATGATAAAAATTTAGAAAGATTTTTATTTTTATAAAAAATGAATTTTACCTTATTTAATATTATATGCGTGGTTTTAATCTCTCCTTATTCTTTGATTTTTTATTTAAATTTTGAAACATAATAATTACAAAATATATTAATAATTTGATCCGATAATTTCCTTATATTTTGAAGAATTTTGTTCAATTTTAAAACATATTATCTTTTATATTTGATATTTTTTAAATTATTTTAAAATATCAGTAAAATAAAGATGCTATCATGTGTAATGTTTTAAAAACCAAACTGGTAATTAAACCGATAAAGACACTGGTTCACGGTTCATTGGTTGAACGGTTCATTGGTTGAACCGTGGTCGAACCGGTATTAATTAAACACATATTTTAAATATTATATAATATTTTATTTAATAAAATAACACAAAATTATAAGAAATTAAGATATATGAAGCTATAAATTTGTTTAAATAACCTTATTATAAGGTTTATAAAACAAAAAAATAAAAATAATTGGTAAAATAATAAATATCTATGTGTAATTCTCAAACATATGTTTTTATTTATCTTAAAAGTATTTTAAATTAAATAAAAAATAAAAAAAAAGACCGGTTCAACCGGTTTTTTTTTTACCGATTTTGACCAGTTTTACCGATTTTTTATCGGTTTTCCGGTTTTGTGTCCGATTCTTTACAAGAGTAGTTTTATTGGATCAGACACATGGCCGGTTCACCGATTTTCTGGTCCGATCGGCTGATCCGATTTTCTAAACTCTGATCACGTGTATTGCAAAGAATACAAGATTCGAATTTGAGTTAGCAGAGTGATTGAAGGAATAGTATTAAATAACATTAGATAGAAAGTAAAATATTTATTACGTCATATAAAAATAAAAAAATTCAATTTAGTAATATATTTAATATTAGATTCTTAGTAAATCAATTTTATTTTATTTTTATGAAGGAAAGGGCTAAAGAGGCCAAAAAAAATCAACTTCTTAGTAAATAAATCAATTTTATTTCTTAATTCTTTCATTAATAAAATATTAGTTAACAAGAATAAAAGATTAAAATTTCTTAACAAGTATTTTAGAAGATTCATAATTAAAATCCTATAGAGATAATCTATACTATTATAAAGGGGAAGTTTTTTATTTACTGTTCATTCACATTGGAACTTTTTTGTCAGGTTTGGGTCATTGGGTTTGCATTATGGGCCCAATCTATAATATTACATAGTAGTAGTTGTTTTTGTTAACTATTCATTGGGGGCATTATTGTTTTTGTTGGGTCAAATTCTATTGTGGGTCATTAACTTTTTTTAATATTGGGCTTTGCTTTATTGGGTTGTACATTTACGTTGGACTGATTCATATAAGTTGTAGGTAATGACTTTATGAATTACGTGTACCCTTTACGACATGTACCCTTTACATGTACCCATTTGCATTTTTTTCAAAATTTTTTATTCTCTTTTTTGTAAAGTTAATTTTTATGAATCACACTTATCTTTCACGGAAGGCAGTCTTGCTCCTATCTTTTTTTTTTCTTTTTGTTTCTTTTCACAATTTTATTTTTTTATTGTTATTTATATTAAAACATTTTCTCTTATTATTCAATCATATTATTTTGTTTCATTATAAAAGTGATATTTTTATAAATCATGAGTATCCTCCACATGAAGCAGTTTTGATCCTACATTTATTTTCTTTCTTTTTCATACTTTAATTTTATTTTTTATTATTATATTAAAATAATTTGTCTCAATTATTTATTTATATTTATCTGTTTCGTTATATAAAAACTCACATTGAGGAATACAGTATATGTGTTGATTTACATTACTTTTAACATGATATTTCAATATATCATTCACCTGTCTATTTTATTCATTAATGTTTTCATTTATTATCTCACTCATCTATTCTATTTATCTATTTAATCTATATTAAAAATCCTATTTATCTCACTTTTAATTTTCTGTTTTTTGTTATTATATTAATATATTTTCTCTCATTATTTATTCCTATTAATCTGTTACATTACAAAAATGATTTTTTTATAAATCACGAGTATCGTTCACGGGAGACAGTACTACCCATATTATTTTCTTTTTTCTTTTTTTATCACGCTTTAATTTTTTTATTATTATATTAAAATAGTTCCACTCATTATTCATTCATATTTATTCTAATTTCAGTAAAGTATTTTTTTATGAACCACAAAAAGTAGTCCAACTCCTGTCTTTTTTTCCTTTTTCTTTTTTAATCACACTTTAATTTTTATTTTTTATAATTATTATATTGAAACAAGTTTGCTCATTATCCATTTATGTTTATATATTTCATCACATAAAAACTCACCTAAAGAAATACGATATGAGTTTATTTACATCAATTTTAATGTACTTTTTTCAATATATTATTTATCTCTCTATTTTATTCATTAATGTTTCACTTATTATTTATTCTATCTATTAATTTACTTATATTTACTCTATATTAAAAATATTCCCATAGTACACGTGTTATTTTCTTATCTGCGTTTTCTCAAGTTTTTTATTCTCTTTTATGTAAAGTGGTATTTTTATGAACCATATTTATCCTTCACGGCAAACACTTTTGCTCATGTTGTTTTTTTTTTTCATTTTGTTTTTTTTTCACAAATTAATTTTTATTGTTATTATATTAAAACATTTCCTCTAATTATCCTTTCATATTAATTTGTTTCATTATAAAAGTGATATTTTTATAGACTATAAGTATCCATTATCCTCCATGTGAAGCAGTTTTCCTCCTACATTTTTTTTTTCTTTTTTATCACACTTTAAATTTCTTTTTTATTATTATCTTAAATAATTTCTCTCATTATTTATTCCTATTTATATGTTTCGTTACATAAAAACTCACATTAAGCAATACAATAAATGTATTAATTTATATTAAATTTAACATGATATTTCAATATATCATTCATCTCTTTATTTTATTCGCTAATATTTTTATTTATTATCTCACTTATCTATTTTATTTATCTATTTACTCTCTATTAAAATTGCTCTTTCATAACATGAGTCATGTTTTCTCACTTACATTTTTTTAATTTTTTATTAGCAATACAATAATATAAAGTGATCTTTTTTACGAATCATACAACTATATTTCATGTGAGGCAATAAAGTGATTTTTTTTTACGAACCATACAACTATATTCCATGTGAGGCAAACATTCTCCAGTCGTTTTCTTCTATTTTTCTTTTTATTTTTTATCACATTTTCATTTTATTTTTTATTATTATATTAAAATAATTATCTCTCTATTTTATTCATTAATGTTTTCACTTATTATCTATCTTATTTATTCTATCTACTATATATTAAATTTTTTTGCTCGGTACACATGTCACATTTTCTCACATTCATTATTTATATTTTTTAGATTTTTTTATTCTCAATTCAATAAAGTGAAATTTTTTATGACCCCAAGTACTCTCCACATGAAGCAGTCATGTTTCTTCGATGAACAACCATATAATGGTGTGACTAACTCTTCCAACAACGGTTTTGTCCATACACTTTATATAGGTTTTAGGTGACTAAGATGAGAGATCTCAAATACCGATATAATTTAATTTTATAATTACTTTTATGATGTCTTGATTATAATTTTTATGGACAAAATTTCAAACTAGAATTATAAAATTTATAATTATTTTCTTTTCTTTTACTTGAATAAAATTATTATATTGTATTTTGATTTATTATATATTCAATATAGTACGTTTAAAAGTTAAGCAAAATTTTCAATTATAGGTTTAAAGTGATTTTTTTAATAAACTATGAATACCCTTCATCGGAGTTAATTAGTCCTGTTCCGGTCATTAATATCGACATCTTAGTGAGGTTAGCTCTCTCAATAATATTTTTTCCATACACTTTTATATAGTTTTGAAATGATTGCATTGTGAGATCTCAAATGTGAATATACTTTAAATTTATTTATATTAATGATGTATTTGTTATTATTTTTTATAAACATGATAACAATATGATATTCACATTCTACTAATTGATGTATATGATTATATCATAAAATATACGAGCTTTAACTTGAAATGGATGAGTTGGGTTTAGTGTCAAACCTTTACAATTGTGGTCACAATTAAAGATCATTTATATACATATCAAGTAAGAAATATGTTAGATGATAAATTAACAAAAAGATTACTTCTCAATTATTTTTATCAATTTATTTATTATTAGAATATAATTTTTTTATTCTGTTAAACATCATATTAAACTCTAAATACTTAAAATGGATGAATATATCACTTCTATATTAAAATAATTTTAAAATGTGATACATGAAATAAACCTTTAATTTTACATCTATATGTAGTGTTAAATTTATATTGAACAAGATTACATGTCATATTAATATAGATATGAATTATTGATGGTCAAACTAATATTGAAATACCAGAGGATTTACTAATAAAGTCTATAGGTAATATAATTGGAGATATAGTTTCCTTTTCCTATCCTAATTTGCTATCAAATTTTGAAAACATAGAATTGTTTCAAGATAAAGCAATTTTTGCTCCTACATTGGATGTTGTTTACTCATTCAATGAATATGTCATGACATTATTTCCAGTAGAAGAAAGGATTGAGTTCTTATACTATATGGAAGGTGGATGATGAAGTCGGTGTTGAAGTTGATTGGTTGACAACTGAATTCTTAAAAGATATTAGGTGCTCTGGACTCCATGATCATAAGTTGGTGTTAAAGATTGGAGTGATTGTTATGCTAATGACGAATCTTGAAGTATCCGATGGACTTTGCAATGGAACTAGATTAATAGTTGATTAGTTAGGTTTTAATGTCATCGTAGAAACCATTATTACATGAACACATTTGGGAACGAAGGTATTCATTCATCGAATGAATTTAATTCCATCTAAAAATCTCACCCCATTAAAGTTTCAACGAAGACAATTTCCATTTTCTTTGCTTTGCCACAACCATTAATAAAAGTCAAGGCCAAACATTGTCACATGTTGGTGTTATTTATCAAAGTCTGTTTTTTCTCATGGTCAATTATATGTTGTTGTATATCTAGGGTTAAGTCTCAACAAAGACTTAGGATCCTTATATGTGATGACAACTTTAAGTGTTGTAATGTTACAAAAATATTGTCTACAAAAAAGTGTTTAAAAAAAAAATGAAGCAATATTGCTGATAATGTTCATTTGTAATTATTAGATGTGACTATTTCATGTTTTCAAATCCATTTTATTCTGTTAGTTTGTTATATTCTTAATCTACTAACAACTATCAAATTAAATATTAAAATTAATTAATCTTATGATTTAATATTTACATATATTAAACAAATTAAATATATTATTAAAATTTAAAATTAAATATTTATGTGAATACGCATGGGTTGGACACTAGTATTTAATATTCACCTTATCACTGCACATCATCTTCATGTCAAGGTAACATACTCCAAATATAAAAACATAAAAAAGTAAAATAATATTATACGATATGTGTAAATACTAAATATATTGTATAATATAAGGTTAAATATGTTTTTGATCCCTCAAAACTTTCCGAAATTTGGTTTTAGTCCCCTAATTTTAAAACATTGACTTTGGTCCTCCGTTTTCTAAAATGGGCGGAAAACGGTCCCTGCCGTCAAGCACCGTTGACTTTTTGCTGTTAAGTGATGATATGGGTTAGAAACAGAGGGCCAAAGTCGGATTCAGTTCGAGAATCCCGGAGACCAAGTCCGAGATTCTTAGAGCATCAAGTCTGAGTTTTATACTCGAACATTTTCGAGTTAGATGCATTGCTCGGATGCTCCACATCAGCTATTCACACCTGTTGGTTTCATCAGTTTCTCCACACTTGCTTATGCTTGGATGCTCTACATCAACTGCTCTCACTGATTGCTCCACAACGGTTGCTCTCATCGGTTTGCTCCACATTTTCTTATGCTCGGATGCACTGCTCAGATGCTCCACACCGGTTGCTTTCATCGGTTTCTCCACATTGCTTATCCCGGAGACCGAGTCCAAGATCCTTAGAGCATCCGAGTCCAAGTTCCATACTTAACAACAGAAGATTAACGGTGCTTGACAGTAGAAACCATTTTCTGCCCATTTTAAAAAATGGAGGACCAAAATTAATGATTTTAAAATTGGGGGATTAAAACCAAATTCCGGAAATTTTTTAGGGATAAAAAATATATTTGACCCTCTAATATATTATCATGATTTTCAATTATAAAATTTCTGTGGTGCCACTCCTACATGTCAGAGAAGCACAAACAATTCGTGCTACCGGGAAAAAAAAAAAGTTCACGATTCGCGCTTTCCTCTGAAGCAAGCAACACACAAAAAAAAATTCTGTTCTGTCTCCATTCTCCACTGCCAAATCACTTGCATTCCCTAATCCCTGGATAAAAAAACATAAAAAAAAACGAAAAACACACGTCACGTAACGTACTCTCTATTTTCTTTTTCAATATGAATATAATTTTTTAACAAATTGCAATTTCAGATGAATTTTATTTATAATATTAGAAATTTAAATTTTAGAATTTATAGCTTATCTTCTATCTATCTCTAGTTCGTTCGTCAATTGATTTCACAGCTACATTGTGGAAAATCAATAAAAATATAAAAATGAATTTATTCTACTATAATCACAAAAATAAAACTAATTAGGGATAGAGTATGTTTATTTATACATTTAAACAAGTTTCAAAGAAAAAAATCTAAAAGGAAGAATTTGTTACTATGGGAAAAACGTAGTTTGAGTGCTTGTGATTACGTAAAAACTAAAAACAAAATACTAGTACACACTTAATAAAACCCTATTTTAAAAAACATTTATTTATTGATTTACTAATTTTCTATATAAATAATAATAAACTGGGAAATAAAATTTCCAAACACACCTAACGGACCCGTTCCTTGTGTCATACACACACATAACATAACATAAGCTTCTGCTTCTTTGTTTTATTTTCTCTCTGCCAATTCAAATTGCTTGTTTCTCGGGAAAAATTTTCACGCCGTGTTTTCCCGGGATTTCTTGTTCTGCGTTCTTCGCAAATCGCTTCGGAGATCGAAATCAGCGTTTAATTCTCCGGGGGAATTCTTTTGGCTTCTTGTTTTTCCGCAAGTTTTCGAAGGGGAAAAATCACTCAGTTTTTTTGGTTATTCTCATTCGTTGGTGGCTTCATTGCTCGATTCAGGGTTTTGGTATCGGGTTTCGGGGTTCGCTGAGTGGTGCAAGATTCGAAAGTTGCGGTGAATAATCGGATATATTGCCCAGGCACTGAGAGGTTTGGGGTCCTGAATTGTGGGAGTCTTGGCTACGTTGCTTCAATTTGATGTGAAATTAGGGTTTTGGGATGAACAAAACTCGTCGTTTCGGATGGTCACAACATGATAATTAAGCGGACGAAGAAAATTGAAATGCCGAAACTGAAACGGTGTAAACTGGAGGAGCCCGATTCCGAAGGCTATGATGGGCGTTCAGCGATTCAGAAGAAGCGCAAGGTGAATGGGTTTTACTCTTTGGCTATGCCAGGTGATGCTGAAGATTTCAGCAGTGGTTCTGGTTCTTGGAGCAGTGAAGGTTCGCATTGGGGTGGTGGTGGGGGTGAGGTTCAGTCCAATTCAAATTCTGCGCCATTGGATGGTAAAACAGCGAAACACTGGGGCTCTGAAGGGCCTAGGCCTCCCTTGTTGCGGTCCTCACGTGGCCGCCTTCAGATGCTTCCGTCCAGGTTCAGTGACTCGGTTCTTGATTCATGGAAGAATCGAGGAATGAAAACAGAGGACGGAGACTCCAGCTTTGAGGATGATAAGAGTTTTGTAGAAGATGATAGGGCTGGTATTAGTGCTGAGGGATTTGTAAAACTTGAGAAGAGTGATAGCCATGGATTGAAAAATTCTGTGTGTTATCCGTGTCCTGAAGTGAAGGTTGATAAAAGGGAGCATGCTGATTCGTCTAGTGTTGGTAGAAAGACTGTGAAGACTGAGAGTAACACGTCTGGTCTTAGTTTTGAAGGTGTGGACCAAAAGCCTAATGAGAATGCTGAAAAGAGGAAAGAGATTTACAAGCCAGAGGATTTTGCTTTGGGTGATATAGTTTGGGCTAAATGTGGGAAGAGATATCCGGCGTGGCCTGCTGTGGTGATTGATCCCATCTTGGATGCCCCCAAATCCGTCCTGAGCTGTTGTGTTCCCGGTGCACTTTGCGTGATGTTTTATGGTTATTCAAAAAATGGAACGCAAAGGGTAAATTTTCGATACGTATCTTATCTTATTTATAGTCATAAATTTGAGTTTTTTTTTTTTTTTTTTTGGGTTGTAGTGTTGTTGTTCTCTAAAAGAGTGATGATGGGCAGGACTACGCGTGGGTGAAGCAGGGAATGATTTTTCCCTTCCAGGAATTTATGGAAAGGTGCGTTGTTACATGATATTGGCTGCTGTCGATTCTGTGAGATTATTGGGCATTTAATCAATAAATATTTATTTTCATTCAGATTCCAGGGGCAGACCCGGTTGTACAAGAGCAACCGAGTGACTTTCGCATGGCACTGGAGGAGGCAATGTTGGCAGAAGATGGTATTCTGGAATCACAGTTGGGAGGAGCAGAGGAAGTAACTAATTTAAAAGCTCGTCCTGATGGACTTATAGAGGCCATGGGTTCATGTGTTGATCAGGAATATTACTGCCAGGATCCGGTGAGATTAATTTTTTCATTTTGTACTTTATGTCTTCAAGTCTAGATAAGAGCATAAATAAACTCTGTTTTGCAGAAGAAAGAGGTTTTTGTCATGTTGAGTTTTAGTTAAAAGAGGCTGCAGTAATCAATGTTTATTTGTGGAGGAAGGACTAAGGAATGCTCATGATATATACTCTCTAGTCAGGGGCAGAGCTAGAAAAAAGAAAAAAAAAAAAAAAACTAGGGTGACCAACAAAGAAAAACTAACAGTGAGGTGGTCCAGGCTTAGGAAAATGATTTTATTTTTAAAACTTTTTATAACTATATAAAAAAACCTACCATTAAGAATTAAGCGGAGCCAAAGCCCCTCTTTACCACAAGGAGGTACTGCCCCTGTCTTTAGCCTTATGTAGTGCTGTCTACTTGTCTTTGAAGTAGGAAATCATGTTTGAACATGACACATGGAATGAATTGCAAAAGAAAATTGAATAACCTATTGGTATTACAATTCAGCTAATCATCAAAGGTTTAAATTATGCATGTGTAAACTATCTATCATATGCACAAGTAGGTTTTTTTTTTTTTTTCATGGCCAAAATGCAAAATTAAAAGAACTAATAATTGTTTGGATTTACAACTAATCTGTTACTCCAAGTTAAAACTCACAAAAGAAAGGAAACCAAACATGTAGTATGATTTAAATCTTTTCAGTCACAAGAAGTTGTGTATTATAATCTTTAAACAAACAGGTGTAGGCTTTGGTCCAGGGTCTTAACTTATTCATTTATTGGTTCAAATTTATCATGTGGACTGCATAATATGTCAATGTCATTGATATAGTGACATATGTATTGCATACTGACACACTTATTTATCTGCGGCTCTGAGCAATAAGTATTCTTTATTCATCCTAATGAGTTTAGGGCATGAATTTATTGATAAAAACGGTTAAAATGGGGGTGCAAAAATTCCAGTCAACTACAGACTTACAGATTTTTATCATCAATGTATATGGTCTTGCAATTTACTTGACTTTGAAATGATTTTCTCTTGTTTCAAATTCTTAGATATTGATTTTCGTAAACCCTGAAACTTAAAAATTGGGTTTGATCTAATATCTGTCATAGTGTTTTGGAAGAGTGCCCTCTTCTTATCTAAGAATGTCTTTCTATAAATCTGTATGAGAAATGAGAATAATCTGTAGTGAATTGCTGATCATGAGCCTTATGCTGTCTTCTTGTTAGTTGGTATATTGTGTTGTCCAGTAGTTACTAGCACTGAAAAGCGGTTTTGGGTAAGAGTTAACTGTATAAAAATGCATCTCTTATCAACTCTGGTTATTTGTTTATTTTTATCCAGTGAATATATTGTGCAGGATGCAAGATATTGTGCTGGCTGTGGTTTGTTGTTGCCATGCAAAACCATGAAGAAGATTAAGGATTCAAGTTATGCACCTCAATTTTATTGCAAACATTGTGCCAAGGTTATGCAAAATGGCTTATTCATAATGCTTTTAAAATTTTCACTAAATATTTCTATAGCAGATATTTGATTTTCAAAAAATTATATTCTGTTCTTACAGCTACGAAAATCTAAACAATATTGTGGCATTTGCAAAAAGATTTGGCATCATTCAGATGGTGGGAATTGGGTGAGATTGTCTGTTTGTTAATTTAGTTTCTGTATTTTAATTTAATTTAATTTACATTTGTTTTAATAAGCTCAAAATTTGATATATTTTGGGCTGAACTCTTTTTGAATCAGGTATGTTGTGATGGTTGTAATGTTTGGGTGCATGCTGAGTGTGATAAAATTTCCACCAAACTTTTCAAGGTGCTGTATTGTGGTTAATATGACACTACATATTCATTTTATCTGGATATATATGTTTTTTTTAAATCTCCCTTGTTCACAAAGTGATGGATGATAAATGACTGGCTTCTGGCTGCAGGATCTGGAAAATACAGATTATTATTGTCCAGATTGCAAAGGAAAGTTAAATTGTAAATTAGCATCACAAACATATAAGTCAAAAACCAAGTATGTAGTAATTATCTGTTGCTCTCTTTTTATGTCTATTTTTCAGGTACTCAACATTTTATTTTATTCTTTGAATCTTATGATGTGATATCTTCTGAGACAGACCAGTAGAGAATTGCCAAAAACCTGTGGTACCTGATAAGGTACTGGTGGTGTGCAATGGCATGGAAGGAATTTACATCCCAAATCTTCATTTGTAAGCCTTCAATACTTCATCAATGTTGTGGAATTGATAATCTGATTCAAATATTTTGACTTCCTATATATGATGGGAAGAAAATTTTATATATTCTCCCCCCCCCCCCCTCTCCTATGTTAAATTCATATTTCTGGAGATGCTCGCTCTTCATTTCTTCAACATTCTTTTGTTTTGCTCCCAGGAATTTCTTAAGGAAGTGTCTTTGTGTACTGTTTTATTTTTCTCTAACTGATGCATATCATCATCTATTTTATTTGTGATTATTAGTCTATCACATTAGCATTTATCCAGTATTATCTTGAGAAAGAAACTACCGTCAATTTAGTTTTGTTGATCAATCTGACTAGATTCTGTACCAGCAAAACAGCTTTTGAGAAAAATAAAAGAATCTTAGGTGAATGCATATTATTTCTTTCTAGAATAATTCCATTAAGCTGCTTGTGATTGCATTTTCTCAGAGTTATGTGCAAGTGTGGCTCTTGTGGTTCAAGGAAGCAGACACTGAGTGAATGGGAAAAGCATACAGGTTGCAGAGCCAAAAAATGGAAACATAGTGTGAAAGTGAAAAGCTCAATGATAACACTAGAAAAATGGGTTAGTATTAGTTCTTGCTATATTAGAGGCATGCCAAATATTTTTGTTTTATTCTGTGTTGGTTGGTTTTCAATTAACTGTCATTAAGTATGAATTCAATCACTTGGATTTCTTGAATACTGCCTGCAATCCTGCATCACTTGATTTCCAAACTATCTCCTCATTCTAAGTATGAAGAGATGGTGTTTTTCAGTGGTGTTTGTGTATGTATTTTTGTGCCTTTCTTTTTTCTTTATTGTGTTGTGCTTCTTTCTCATTTTTTACTTAACATGAATTTCTTCAGATCACAGAGCACATTTCACAAGATGGAGTTCCTCAGCAGTTAGATCAGCAGCAGGTGCTTGCCTTTCTGCAAGGTAAGTGTGCATTTAATGTAAACTTATTCATCCTGAAGCCTTCATTTCTTCTAATTAACGATGTCTTATGGCACATGTAGTCACACATTTTCCCTTGAATATATCTTTAAAGGAAGGGATTTATTTTACTTCTACCTTATTGTCACAGAGAAGTATGAGCCAGTTCATGTAAAATGGACAACAGAAAGATGTGCTGTTTGCAGATGGGTTGAAGATTGGGAAGATAACAAAATTATTATCTGTAACAGGTGTTTCAATTATTGTTCATGATCTTTGCCCCTATGTTGTAGAATTATTGTGGATGTTTAGTATTTTCTTTCAATTTTACAAGGCTTTAAAGGAAGTAATGTTGATTAATATATGTGTTTACTTGTTTATTGTGCAGATGCCAAATTGCAGTCCACCAAGAATGCTATGGGGCAAAGAATGTTCAGGATTTTACTTCTTGGGTTTGTAGAGTATGCGAAACTCCTGATGTTGAGAGAGAGTGTTGCCTCTGTCCAGTAAAAGGCACGTCACATTTAGTATTTTGGTCAATCTGAACTCTTTTTGTTCTTATGACTGTATCCTATAATGTTAAGTTCTTTATGAAAGTAGTAAATGGTGGGTCCAGCACTCTAATTCTGAGCTTGGAAAGGAGGCCTTTTTATTCATGTCATAAAATGACCTTGTTTCTAATATTGAAAAAGTTTGCTTTACTTGAGTGGATAATCAATCTCTATTGTATCCCCCCCTTTTCCATTTTCACATAGTTAAGGAGAATCCTCTTATAAAGCTGATGCATATATAATTGTAGTTATATAAAAGTTCTAACATTAAGAATTTGCCATTTGCGCATCCCTTTTTTTTGCGTGTTATTTTTATCATCCGTGGGCAGTTGTGTGATCTAGTGCTAATTTGCTTTTACTATGTGGGGTAAAAATGCTTTGCAGGTGGTGCTCTGAAGCCAACTGATGTTGAGATGTTGTGGGTTCATGTAACTTGCGCTTGGTTTCGACCTGAAGTTGTTTTCCAAAACCATGAGGCCATGGAACCTGCCTCAGGAATTCTTAGAATTCCTCCTAATTCCTTTGTGAAGGTAAAATGCTGGGTTAAAAGGTGATCTTGGCATTTATTAACTGTTGGTTTCGGCTATAATATTGTCTAGAATGCATCCTAGGTTGTTCTAAATTATATTTGGTTGGCAATCCAAATGCACTATAACGCACTGTTTGTTTTATATCTATTAAAATCAATATATTTATACAAAATGGAAAAATCAAAATGCAATGTACTTTTTACTTATGCTATTTAGGCAAAACTCATTCCTTCCAAATTATTTTTGAATGACTATTCCCAAACATAAAATCTATTCTTCCAAAGTACTTTCTGCTCAAAAGCAATACACTATCCAAACATGAAACATGCATTGTACTCAGTTGTGATTTTTATTTTCATACTGTTCAGTACGATAATGGTGGGGTTGTTATTTAATCACTTGGGTTTCCCTTTTATTCTGTTTTTCTTTTATATCAGGCTGGGCTGTACTCATAAACTCATGTAAATGCTTTCTTGTCCACTGTGACTGCAGACTTGTGTGATTTGTAAACAAAGCCATGGTTCCTGTACAAGTTGTTGCAAGTGTGCTACTTATTTTCATGTGATGTGTGCATCGAGAGCAGGATATACCATGGAAGTAAGTTTATGCTTCTTTTAAGTGTGAATAGGTTGATCTGAAATTGTTAATTTTTGCTTGATTTGTATTCCCCCCTAAGTCTTCTCTTTTTTTGGAGGGCTGTGGTATCCTTTGTGGTTTCATCCTAAATAAATGATTCCTGTGGCTTTGAATTTACTTATATGAGGATTACAAGAGCTGGGGAAATATGTTAATATTTTTTAAACTTACAGTTGCATTCTATGGAGAAGAATGGGACTCAAATAACAAAGAAGCTAATATTTGTGCAGTTCACAGGTTTGAGCTCTAGTGATGTAATTATATCTAACATTATTTTTTCGTGTTTTTCTTTTTTGATAATGTACTTCTATATGTTAATTCCATCTCAGAGTCCCAAGTCCAGATTCAGTACTGGTTGCACATACACCCCTGGGGATTTTCTCTCCCAGAACATCACTTCAAAATCGTAAGGGATGCTTCAGGGGATCAAGGCTGGTTTCATCAAAGAATGTTGAGCTTAATGAATCTTCAACCACTGAAAATGACTGCATTGAACCACTATCTGCTGCCAGATGTCGTGTGTACCAGAGGTCTCCTAATAAGGTGATGGTCATAAATATACTATTATAGTATTATGAGTTATGACCATAATAATAGTATATTAACTGCTCTAGTCTTTGCTCTTGTTATGTTTTGTTTTATTCATAGTCAATCACTTCTGGTATTTTGGTTACATGTAATGCTATTTCTTCATTAATTCTAAATAGTAATACTTAATACAAACACGCTAATTACTTATATTATCTATTTTTTTTCCCAATTTGGTCTCCTTCAACACATGTTCTTCTATAATGCCAGAGGGCGGATGTGCCAATAATTCACTTGCTGAGGGGGCCCAGCCTTCATTCTTTAGGTGCAATAACTCAGTTGAACAGCTATAAGGTAATCTTCATGTATAACATGATATATGTTAAAACTCTTGCTTTTGAAATAAATAACCTAGTCTTGCTGAGTTGTGGCTGTGATGTGTAAGATAAAAGACAACTTGTTATCTTATAATCTTGCTTTGTGATAGGATGAAGATTCTAAAGTATTTACTTCTTTCAAGGAACGTCTTCACCATTTACAGGTAATTCACATCTCTCCATTCGCTAATATTAATTACATAAATTGCTTATCTCATATTTTTTAACTTCAAATCATATATCCTGTTTTTTAGTTTTAGTTGAATTTTTAATGTTTTGTTTTATCAGAAAATGGAAAGACTTAGTGTTTGCTTTGGAAAATCGGGTATTCATGGATGGGGTCTCTTTGCTCGTAGAGATGTACAAGAAGGAGAGATGGTAACTTACCCTATTAATTTAAGAGGTTCACTGAAGTTAAGATTTAATACCTAGCTGCAGTTTCTTCTGAAAATATTAAGTTCATGCTTGTTATGTTTGTCTGCAGGTTGTTGAGTATAGAGGTGAGCAGGTAAGGCGCAGTGTTGCTGATATGAGGGAAGCAAAATACCGTTCAGAAGGCAAAGATTGCTATGTGAGTCACTTGTTGAATATTGTTTTTAGTATCTGTTTATACTCCGACTATCTTTGTTTTGCTTAACACAGTGAAGCCTATTTTATAGTCATTTAAAATAATACCGTGTTTCAGTTGTGTTCTTTTAATCCTACATTTGGCTGAAATGCCTGCTTTAGACATGTTCATGATTGCTAATAACATTCTAATTCGTTTACTGATAATCTTAACACGGGATAAAATAAATTATGCAGCTGTTCAAGATCAGTGAGGAAGTGGTAATAGATGCAACACACAAGGGCAATATAGCACGTTTGATAAACCATTCTGTAAGTTACTACTAGACTGTGCTGTAACTTTATTAATCTTGTTGTTTTTCTTTATTTTATATTTTTTTGCATGCCCCGTGAAGTTTATGATTCAATCGCAGTCATGCATTATTTTGTTTTAAATAAAAGAATATTGCAATGGCAAAAAAAAGAAAGAAAGAGGAATCTGATGTTCAACCTAACTTGCTTCAGTGCATGCCAAACTGCTATGCAAGGATTATGAGCTTGGGTGATCAGGAGAGCCGGATTGTTCTTATTGCCAAAACCAATGTTTCTGCTGGTGAAGAACTAACGTACGGTTTGTTGTGTTTGCTTATCTTTTAATATGTGCTCACATATGCAAGCATGCATATTAAGATGAATTAGTCTGACATAAATTATTATTTTTCTCCGATGTTGAAACAGGTATGATTACTTGTTCGATCCAGATGAGCGGGATGAACTGAAAGTTCCCTGCCTTTGCAAAGCCCCCAATTGTAGGAAATTTATGAACTAGGTTTCACATTCTTTGGTTCTTTGAGCAATTGCAGTTAGCTAACCATAGAGGAAACATTGGTCCATTGAGTCTTTTTTTTTTTTAAAAATATTTTTACAAGTTCAGTATAATTTGTACATCATTTTCTTTGATAATAAAATAGAAAACTTCTTGAGCAAATGAGCTGCTGGCATTTTTGTAACTTGCTACATGGTTCATGTATATCCCCCTAATTGTTTTGATATTTATAAGCAATTTATTTTTAAAGCAGAAGATGTATAGGATCAAATTTATATTACATTATTTAGTACATATCAGGTTTCGCATGGAAACTCTTTGTCTTATCTGTGCTAGCTGTATTTGATTCGGCCTTTACAAAAGGAAAATCAATATATCATACTCCAGTATTTTGCAAATTGTGAAACAATCAATATATCAAATATGTTGTAAATTAGTCCGCAATCAGACTGGAAATACAGTCTGCTCGCGGTCGGTGAGCTGGTGGGTTGGGTTTGGATTGTTAAATATTGGCGAGGACTCGTATTTTGCTTATTATAATGGAATCAACGAAATGAGCAACTTTTTTCAAGTTGAGTGTTTGCATGCATAATTTATGAAACGCAACTTTCTTGTTTTGGTCATATAGCGCAACTTTAAGTGGTAAGGTAAATGTAGTAGAGTAGAGCTGTTAAGATTTAATTACGTACATGTAAACTGTATATGATTTATATATAAATAGCATTTCATAGCTCAAATTTTTATTATGAACTTAGTTTGGGGTATTGTTTTATAACTATGGTTTGCATACAGATAATTCCTCTTATATTTTCTCCTACGCCTTATTTTTTTTTCTTTATTTATCTCTTCTCTGTTCATAATATAATCTATCACATTTCTTGTTTTCTCTCATCCATGAAAGGTGTATTCACTTTATATACAAGTATATTGATCATTATTTATAGTTCTTCATTTTATCTATTTTGTTAAGTTGAAGTTCAGAAGAAATTCTTTGTAAAATCATTTAATGATTAACACATTAGTTTATTCCACATAAATTATATACATTAAGGTAGTGTTTGGCTCAAAATTTTTGAAGTTTAAAAGTAACTTTAAATTTGAAATTAAAAATAATATTTTTTACATGTAAAGTTATTTGGTAAACTGGTAATTTGGATTTTTTTTTAACTTAAAAGATACTTTTAAATTAAAAACTAGTGAGAATAGTTTATAAATAAGTTACCTTTTTAAATTTTTTCTTTTAGGAAAGGATCTAAAAGACTAAAAACTCATTTAAAGGGGTTAGAAGAGTACAGAGTATATTAATAATATTAATTTAAAATTTATTTATCAAAGTAACTAAAAAAGTAGAAATTAAACTGTACAGCTATAATTTCTAAAATACCAATAAAAGGCATAATTTAAAACTTTTTTGACGTATAAGCCATGATTTGAACTTAAACATAAAAAGGATGAATAAAAAACTAAAAAACGTATATAATGAATAAAAAGATTAATCAGTAATCATATACGTTTTTACTTATATGCATCCCTCCCTCTTTGAGAGCTTTATGTTATAGTTATACTTTAAAATTCGCTGTAGCTTCTTAAAGGGTTCAATCAAACATAATTTAATGCTAGATTATCAAAACAAAATACAATGAGCATGTAGTTACAGCAAAAAGATTAACATTAGTATTAATTGATGCTCCAAAAAAAATTTAAACTGGCATGTATTTTGAGATTTTGATTGATTATGCCAGAAACTATCACAATTAGATGGCGACGAGTCCCGCTTAAAAATTAAAATTAATTTATTATAGTTATAATTATAATTACCAAACTTGTTTCGATTTCTTGTTATTTGTTTTATTTATTTGAAACGGGAGCTTTTGGCGCGCCTATATAAGGCGGGGAAGCTCACCATAACAGTCGTCTCGTTCCAACGCTGAGAGCGGTTGTAATTTCACCGCTTCATTCAAATACAAAGCTGATCTCAAATTTCTGAGGAAACATGGGAAAGCGCCTCCACAGTGCTACTTCCTCTGGCGGAGCCGGAGAGTTGCCACCGGAAAAGCGAATCCGAAGGAGCAAAACCATCTGCTCCTGCAACTCTCCTCGTCCTTCCTTCCTATCCGCTCATTCCACTTTCTCCTGGTTCTCTCTCTCTCTGAAAAATTTTCCTGCAAAACCGATTTCAATTACAAGAACTTTGCTCGCATTATATATCATATGAATTTTGCATTCAAACGTGATCGTATGCTTATTGTGCATTTCTGAGTTATAAATCCGAGCTCAATTCGGATTTTCATCTGGATCTGATTTTTGAATTGTTCTTCGTTTGGATTAGTTTAGTTCAGTTATTTTATCTCTTTCTCTCGATTATTTTTATACTTGAACAAATCCATAGAATCTATGCTTGTTCCAAAGCTGTTGCCTCTTACAAATAAACTCGTGTGCGATCTATCATCTATCTCTACTCTAGTCTACGTTTTGTTGAGATCTACGTTGTTTGTTAATTTGTTTTTCTGCAAGATGTATTTGAATACAATCTTATAGAATTTGTGTTTGTGGATGAACTTCGAATATGATTCTGGATGACGAGTTCGATTCTAAATCGCATGCTGAATCATGTTCTGCGAGATTTTTGACGGAAGAGGAAACGAGAAAGCTGCATCAGCTGGTGATTTGTGATTTCAAACATTTGCTTCATTCCAAACGTTTTTTTATCGGTACCGGTTCCTTGACCATGAGTGTCTGAGCTCTATGCTCAGTAGACAAGCGCTTTTTCAGTCGTTCACTCTGCAAACTCTGTTTTGGCAGAGTCTGCCATTTCAATTTTGAGCTGCATAACATCTTATTCACACTTAGAACCTTGTGCTGTCATCTGATGCGTGTTTAGTTTATAAGTTCTTCTCAAATAGAAATGTTAAAAACATTCAAATCCTCGTTTGTGTAGCTTTAATCTGTGGAAAAGATGAATGGATGCATCGTGTTCTTCTCTCTCTCTTTCTTTTTTCCAATTCTAGTAAGAAAATGTTGGAAAGGTTCAAATCATCGTTTTCTATAGCTTTTATCTGTATGGATGAGTAATGTAGAATCTATGTTTTCTTTTTTGAAATAATGCTATACTATTTTTTTTGGTAAGTGGGAAATACATTCTATACTATTTTGATTAATTATTATTTCTATTTTTGTCTGAACAATGTGGAATTCTCGATGCTCAATGAGAAGGTTCGACGAGGACATTTGGACAGAGATTGCTAAATTTCTGGATGGAAAATCTCTGGTGATGCTGGCAGCCACAAACCGATGGTTCCGCCGTGCTATCATGGATGACGGTATTTGGAAGTTCGTGTGCCTGCGTGATCTTCAGGTCCCACCCCCGCAACGCGTGGCATTCAGGTGGTGCAAGCTGTACACTTCAGCCTTCAGTAAGTAGACCTGACCTTTCAATGTTCAAATCAAACGCTTTCCGTTTCCAATACGTGTACCAAAAAAAAAAAAATGAAGCGGAGAAGAGAGGGAAAAATAAAAATTATAAGAAAATAAAAAATAAAATAATTTTGCAACTAAACATTCGTTCAAAAATTATGAAAAACATATATAAAATCGGCAAAGCGTACGATACGATGTATTGCCGCCGTTCGATTAACTTCGATTTTGAAATGAACTTTCAGATGGGAGCCACTCCTACATGTTCCGTCAGCGGGAGAAACACATTGGTGAGTTGGTTCTTTGGTTACCGTGACATAATACCTCGCCAGAAGTAATTTCTTTTCTCATTTTCTTTTAAAGGTTTGAATTTTCTTAATTTGATGGTAAACTCTATTATAGATTGTACAATAACATAATGGGAAAAAAACTCTCATAGATTCTTGCTAAATGGAGTACGTAATGTTATGATAGTGGCGGTGGGCACAGTCGTAAAGTATGAAATTCACACTAATTTTTAACACAACACACATTTATTACTGTATCCTCATCCTAATACAGTATCATATACATGAAATTCACAACAAATTTTAGTAGATTCCGCACATAATTCTTACTATATGTCCACAGTGAACAGTATGCTTGCTAGAAATTAAATTCATTGTGATTGGAATTTCCTTGAATTCACCAGTTCTAACACCGACGCCAGCTATTTGGTAAATTCTCTCTGTAGATTTTTTAGAATTTATCCAACCATTGACTGATTCAGTCTTATAGTGAGTGCATATATGATGTATTGTTGAAGTAAAACAAATGCCCACATAACTGAAACTAGGATTAAGATCCTCCAGTTTCGAAATGAACTGCAGAAATGTCATCCATTGATTTATTCTGTAAAATAATACTTATATTTAAAAATTAAAATTTCTAAGTTTTAATGGTTGGATTTGCAACTGCACACCTGGGATCGGAATTATGGCAACTGTGTTACAGGAAATATCAAAATGTACAAGTGCAACTTTAGCATCGTAGACTTGGAAAATTGTTGATGTTTCAACTGTTTTTTAATATGTTCTATCAGATTGGATGCGTATTGGCGCTTTTTCTTTTGATTCTTCAGTAGCCATCCTTACAGAGAGACTGACTTTTCCCGGGAAGATACGGAAAGGAGAAACCATGGAAAAGATGTTGCGATCTCACGGTTGTTGCGTGCTGGACAATATTAAATCTGGAATCTGGATAGCTGGTAACTCCTAAGTTGACCTTTACCCTATGATCATCTTTGAAATAAATCAGTCATCATATCATCTGTCATATTTAATTAACTTCATTTGTTTGTTATGGTTAATTTTTCAGATCTGCAGCTTGTACGATGCCCGGTTTGTGACCTCAATACATGCGATGGTAATTTGAATATAATCAGTCTGAGCCCTGCATATCCCTTTGTACTGCAATTGCCTTCTAACTTGGACAAGACAAATAAAACTGCCGTGAATAATGCTTCACTGATCTCTGTGTTGAACAGCAAGGGTTTGCCATTAGCGTGAGGCTAGATTAAACTTACCTAAATTGACAGGTTTCTCCTACTTATATAGGAACAATGCAGACATTAGATGCAAGGCATATAGAACTATTTCTCTCTGAAGGTTACCAAAATGGGAGCTGGGAATACCAGCTTGTAGGATCTCATGATGTCAAAAAACGAGCAGATGGGGCTGCTGGTGCCATTTTTGATGTCAAACACCTGGAGGATTCTTCCACTTCTGGTAAATTTTGATACTTCGAGTACCTAAAGTAGGTTACCTCGTCAAAGATTTTCTTGGGAATAAACCACCCATCTAATGTCAGTGCATAAAGAGATCACCTGTTTAGCTGAACAGAACCGAAGTATATGGAAATTGTGCTTATTGAATAGTTTTAGCAACAGATAGGCGATTTAATTCCAGCGAAGAACTTCAATGGGAATATTATGCCTAAGATTGATTCTGGGTCTAGGGAATAAGTCTTTTATTAAACTTCATGTTCTAATCCTTTTTTATTGCCAACCCTTTTATAAAAGACAATTGATTCATGGCTTAACACACAAATTAATTTGTTTTAATTTCCGAATCAAATGGCAGCGGTATTTGATTACAAGTCATGGATTGGAAGATCAAATGACTGGCAACCCAAGGCCATGATTGCTTTCCATGCAGTAGCTGTGAACACTAATTTACAAGAAAATGAAGGTAAGGAGTTTTCATGTTCCTGAATCAAATTACTGCAATGAATCTTAGCAAACTTTAATGCCAGATTTTTTATTTAGACTGACCTTAGCAATATCACTGGCCACTGTAGTTAAATTCATTTCTATATCTTTGCTTTGCTTATGCTTTGAATATAAAATTTCTTGGTGTTCAGTCCCAATTGTTTTTCTTTATACAATTACTGTTTTTCATGATTCTTCATTCTTTCGGATACAAGCAGGTCTTCATGTGAAATACCATGCTATGAGGGCAGGAACTGATGGAGAAGTTGTTTCCATTAGAATCTCTCAGCAGCTCCTGTGATTCATCTCTAAGACTCTAACCCGTTTTTGAGAGCGGCGGGTTGGGTAGTTCTTTCGTAGCCACAATTGCTTTCTTGACATTATTATACAAGTCCATTTTCTTACAACTAAAACAATTGTTGTACATGTAGCTCTGGTTTAAAAATTGAAGGTTGATAATAGATGTTATTTCCAAATGACAAAGTTGCAAAATGGTAATGACAAAGCGTTCTTTTGATAGAAGTGTATTAAATTTCCTTTAGATCTTGACGCATATGGTGTCTTGAAGTTGAAAGATTTGTGCAGTGTGCTGACATTAAACTAACGAAAAAAACTGATTAGTACATTAGTAAGAATTTTGAATCCAACCCCTTCCCCCACCCCAAAACAATGATAAGATAAATTCTGTCGAAGTTATAAAGATCCATGTAGTATATGTAACAACCGTATCAAGAAACGTTACGCAGGCAGATAAGTAGTAAATCTGCAAATAGCTGTCGTAAGGCATACCTTCTATATATATTAGTTTATTGCATTATACCAATATATAATATAATTTGACTTTCAGTATTGCTTTTAAAATTGGATGAGTTTAAAATTAAAATACGGTTTCTTCTTCTTATAAGCTGGTCCCTTCCTACCGTAGATCTGTACATCTGAAAAGTAATGGGCATCTTGATCTTGAAGCTCCTTTTTCACTTCTTCATCTTTCCTGTCATATATGCCTGGAATGATTGCCAATTTTCTTTATGTGGTAACAATAGTATCCTTATTCGTTTCCCCTTTCAACTAGAAGGTGGGCAACGTCCTTATTGTGGCTATCCTGGTTTCAACTTAATTTGTACTAATGATAGCAAAACAGTTCTAAAACTTCCATACTCTGGAGAATTCTATGTACGCAACATAAACTATCTCACCCAACAGATACGAGTCTACGACCCCGCTGATTGCCTTCCCAGACGTCTTCTAAGCCTCAATTTTTCAAGTTCTCCCTTCACTACCACTTTTAGTCGTAACTACACCTTCTTAAGCTGCTCTCAGAACGCAGGGTCACAATTCATTCCCATTGACTGCCTCAGTAATTCCACAAATTTTGTATATGTCATCCCTTCAGTGAACATGGCCGATTCGTTGCCCGTGTCTTGCTATGTTATTAAAAGGCTTTCAGTTCCAGTTGCAATGCCAGGACGGTATGAGGAAAATCTCACAGATGTCCTTAGTGAAGATCTTCGATTAACATGGGATAAACCTGTCTGCCGATATTGCGAATCACAAGAGCTAATGTGTGGATTTGAGAGCAGTAACAGCAATCGAGTTACCTGTTTATCTGATTTCCAAACAGGTAAATATGTTTTATGATCTTCAATCTGCATTTCCGAGAGGTTTATTACTGTGTTCAGAAACTAGATAAACTAACATGTTTGAAGAACTAAAGAAGAAGAAATAAGACCTGGTAACTTAGTGACGGTATCACTAGAGCTGTCTATTTTAGGTACCCACATGCTAAAGTCACAACTTACAAGGAATTACTAGAAAATTGTTAGTCAATGGTTTTATCTCAGCAATCACGATAACCATGGGAATTTCGTTTTGTTTATACTTTATACCTATTGACTTCAGGATTCTATTTGCATGTTGGCATTAAATTAATGCGAAACAAAAGCTAGGTAAGTACCATCTGTGCCTATCAAGCCAAAAGTCAAATTATCCCCACTTATACTATAAGGTAGGTGAGGTAATTCAAAGACCAAATTATCCTCAATTATCTGTTGAGTCGTTTTGCCAATCGTATTCGTTAAATTTTACTTGGTACTCTTTAGTTTTCAGAGTAAAATTTGTTCCACAATTCTGAAAACCCAACACCAAGTTTTAAAATTCTAGTTTTAAAATAAACCTAACAAAAACCCTAAACGAATTTGTTTCCAAATTAGCAACTTAATGCACCGCATTTGCACCATTAACAAAATCGGATCCAACATAACTCAGAAATAGCTTGCTAAACAAACTAATTAAAAATTGGTACTAATGTGAAATAATTATTTGTTTTGGGGACCAAAACTACTATTTCAAAGACTAGTTACTGAGTTACTGAATTTTAGGAGTTCAAAAACTAATGTAAAAATAGATAAATTTTTGTTATACCAATCTGGAATTTCATTTTAGCTTTTAATATCAAAAGATTGAGAGTTAAAACTTTCCAGCCCAGCTCTGTCTCTCAACCATCTTGTTTTAATTCCTTTTGATAATTAACATTTCCTAATAAGACAAGGTCCTTTTGTAGTTCCATTTATCCATACATAACCATACTAATAAAGGAGGCAATGTGTTTTTTGGCTTCAATTTTCAGATGATTCGCAACAAGGACTACGAGTTTTTAGAATCATCGCATTATGCATTAGTGGACCAGCTGCAGTGTTTGTTATTTTGATGGCAAGCTGTGTGTGCTACAATGACAGAATAACCAATGCTACAAGAAATGCAGCTTCCCTGAGGTCAGCACCAGCTGCAATATTACCAGAACCAACCATTGTGACTGTGGGTCTGGATGAGTCTACAATTGAATCATATGAGAAGGTGGTACTAGGGGAGAGTCGACGAGTGCCTGGACCCAATGGTGGATGTTGCTGGATATGTTTGTCAGAGTACAACAGCAAAGAGACAATCAGATGCATTCCTGAATGCAACCACTGTTTCCATGCTGACTGCATAGATGAATGGCTTCGCATGAACAACACATGCCCTGTTTGCCGCAACTCTCCCTCCCCTTCTCCTTCTTCTGTTGTTTCCTCCATAAACCCTTAAAGGGTGTATTTGGAGTTTAGAGTAAAGGGAAAGAGAAGAGTTAGGGGGAAACTAGAGGGAAGAAGGGAAAAGTAGGGTTTTAAGTCGAACCACGCTCATAAACACAAGGGGAGGGGATGGTTTCATATAAATTTTCCACTTTTGATGGGCAATTCACAAACATACACTAAGTGTGTGTTTGGTTTACTATAAAACCACATTTTAAACGTGGATCATTCTTAAGTCAAAGGGAAAAACAATATATATGTATATCAAGTATCCCTATCACCTTAGGACTCCAGTAGTAGCATTGAGAGTTTTTTGTTATCTTGTACATGTCATGCCATGATTTATGCCCTGTGATTGATTCATCTCCAACCAGTCTTAAAAATGTCTTCTTGACATTATTATGCAAGACTATTCTCTTACAATTGAAAGCAATTGTTGTACCTCCATTTATTAATTTCCTACTCCTACATATAGCTCTGGACCATGTTTAAACTTTAAACATTAAAGGATGGTGATAAATTCTATTTTCAGATGAAAAGCCGCAGAATGTTAATGACAAAGCATTCTTTTGTATGAAATTGTGTAGAAATCTTGACGCATCTGCTTCCCTGAAATTGAATGATTTGAGCAGAATGCTGGAATTAACCTAATGAAAGCTGAATAATACTTTATGATCATTGATGAGGATTTTGATTCCCCTCCATAGGCTGAAATGGCAAAGCAGTAATCATAAGATCATGCTCTCTTAGTTCTGTAAATTCTGTCAAGGTTATTAAGATACCATATGGAGTAACATTATGCAGGCAGATTATAAGCAATAATTCTGTAAATAGAGCGGATTTGAGGCATTCCTTCTAAGTGTATATTTGGGTAAACGTTTGCAAACTTGAATTTAAATGAATTATTTTTGTAGAATTGATTTTGTTTAAACACAAGTTTGAAGTAACGTAATTTATATTTTGAAAATTTTCTTTTAAAAGTAAGTTAACAGTAAAATTCAGTATAAATTTTTTAACTTAGGCAAAAATTACAATTTATTACATCTACTCAAACTCGTGCAATCAAAATCAATTCTAAAAATAAGTAACCAAACAAGTTTCTAACTTGACTTTGGCTTTTGGCTTTTAAAGGCGAGTTTGGGTTCCACAAATGTCAAACTAAATATGTTCATACCAGTCAATTACAATTTAGACTATACAAATATATAGAGTCTGTTTGGGTGGAACTTCTGCAGAAGTACTTCTAGGTAAAGAAAATATCATGAATCAAATAAGTCAAATGCATTTAACTTCTCCATAAGTTAAAATTAGTTACTTTTGGAGAAGTTAAATGGGAGACCTTTGGAGTAGGTGGTCTACAAAGACTAATTTTAACTTATGGAGAAGTTAAATGCATTTGACCTCTTTGATTCATGCTATATTTTTCACCTAGAAGTACTTCTGCAGAAGTTCCACCCAAACAGGCTCATAATATAATTTGACTTTCAATGTTGCATGGGGTTTAAAATCAAATACGGTTTCTTCTTCTTATAAGCTGTTTGGTTTGGTCTTTTCCTATCACAGATTTGTACATCTGAGAAGTAATGGGCATCTTGATCTTGAAGGTCCTTTTTCACTTGTTCATCTTTCAAGTCATATATGCCACAAATGATTGCCAATTTTCTTTATGTGGTATCAATAGTATCCTTATTCGTTTCCCCTTTCGGCTAGAAGGTGTGCAACATAGTTATTGTGGCTATCCTGGTTTCAACTTAGTTTGTACAAATGATAGCAAAACAGTTATAAAATTTCCATACTCTGGAGAATTCTATGTGCGCAACATAAACTATCTCACACAACAGATACAAGTCTATGACTCTCATGATTGCCTTCCCAAACGTCTTCTGAGCCTCAATCTTTCAGGTTCTCCCTTCACTCCCACTTTTAGTCGTAACTACACCTTCATAAGCTGCCCATCTCAGAATGAAGGGTCACAATTCATTCCCATTGAGTGCCTCAGTAATTCAACAAGTTTTGTATATGCCATCCCTTCAGTGAACATGGCCTATTCACTACCTGATTCTTGCTATGTTATTAAAAGGCTTTCAAGTCCAGTTGCAAGGCCAGGATGGTATGAGGAAAATCTCAGAGATGACCTTAGTGATGAACTTAGATTAATGTGGGATAAACCTTACTGCAGATATTGTGAAGCACAGAGGCTAATGTGTGGATTTGAGAGCAATAGCAGCAATAGAGTTATCTGTTTATCTGATTACCAAGCAGGTAAGTAAGATTTTTCCATGATCTTCAATCTGCATTTACTGTATTCACAAACTAGATGACTTTTAACATGTTTGAAGAGTTAAAAGAAACAAGAAAGAAGACCTGGTAACTTTGGTGTCCACATGCTGAAGTTACAAGGAATTAGAATTACTAGAAAAATGTTGGTCAATGGTATCACCTCAGCAATTGTTATAATTTGTTTTGTTTATACTTTTTCTACCTTATTGACTTCAGATTTTGATTTGTATGTTGGCATTAAATTAATGCAACAATGTTAAGCAAGTGCCTTGCGTGCATATATATCCAAGCCATAAGTCAAATTATCCTCACTTATTCAATTGTTCCGTACTCTTTTGTTTTTAGAATGAAACAACTCTATTATATTAATTTATTTTATCTTACTTCTTGACTTCTTAAAACCTATGACCAAGTAGCTGAAATATTAGTTTTAGTGCTTGATTGGTTTACGGTTGTAGAATTGATTCTAGAAATCAATATTTGAGATGAGTGATATACGTTTTACAAAACACGTTGAACGGAAGTGATTTAAAATCAATTCCACAAAATCATGATTTTACACTATATCACTGCTAATCCAAACGGGCACAAGTCCTTGGATTCAATTAATATGTGTTTGTTAATCCAATTTTGTAACATGGTAAGTGTCACTATAACATGCCATGTTGGATTCAACCTAACAATCTTGCTTTACTTCATTAGACAACATTGCTTAATAAACAAGGTCCTTTTGTAATACCATTTATCCATATCATAACCATACTATACTATTGTTGGTGTTTAATTTAATGGGTTCAATTTTCAGGTAATGCGAAACGTGGACATCGAGCTTTTAGAATCATCACATTATCCATTGTTGTACCAGCTGCCATATTTATGATTTTAATTGCAAGCTCTGTGTGCTACCGTGACAGAATAGGCAATGTTGCTTTTCAGAGGTCTGCACCAGCTGCTGCAATATCACCAGAACCTGCAATTGTCACCACTGGTTTGGATGAGTCTACCATTGAATCTTATGAGAAGGTAATACTTGGGGAGAGTCGACGAGTGCCTGGACCTAATGATGAATGTTGTTGGATATGCTTGTCAGAGTACAACAGCAAAGAGACAATCAAATTGATTCCTGAATGCAAACACTGTTTCCATGCTGACTGCATAGATGAATGGCTTCGCATGAACATCACATGCCCAGTTTGCCGCAATTCTCCCTCTCCCTCCCCTTCACCTCCTCCTCCTGTTACCCCTACCCCTCGTGACACTTAGGGTGGTGTGTTTGTGAATTTAGAGGAAAGGGAAAGGGAAGTGTTAGAGGGAGAAGAGGAGAAAAAAAATTTGTAAAATACTTAAACTCATAAATACAAAAAAGATAATAGCTTCCAATAAATCCTTTCTTTCCTTCATTTCCCTCCAAAATTCAATTCATAAAAATATGTTTAGTAATGTGGAGTAAATGGAAAGGAAAGGGTTAGGGGAGAATGAATGAGAAAAAATGAAATGGAAAGACTTTATAAATTATTGGACATTCTCAAATATATACCTCTCATTTTTCCTCTATTTCCCCTTCCTAAACAGATCCTTAAGGGTGTGTTTGCGAGCGATGGAAAATAGAGGGAAAGGGAAATTAGATTTTAATCAGCCATTGCATGTCTCTAATATATATATGTGTGTGTATTTCTGCATTGAACAGCTTTTATGCCTTTAGATGTATTGCATGAATGTGCTATCTGATAAGCTTGACAAAGAAGAGGGCTGAGAATGCTCAATGAGGCTGATTTTCTAGGGAGAGATTAGGGTCTGTTTGATTTACAGTTGAATAAAAATGATTTTATAGGAATCAATGGTTAAAAATAAGTGATGTACATTTTATAAAATATGTTAATATAAGTGATTTAAAATCAATTTTATAAAATTAATTCTGGATGATTCAAAATTTAAATTAAATGGCCACTTAATCATCAGGTTTACCAGCCCTTATTTATTGTTTCTCAAGGAATTAAACCATACCAATAGCAATAACTATAGAGAGGAATCATATCATAACTGCTGCCAACTATTGTTTGAAACTATGACTAATACAATGTTGCAGATTGTATGCATACTCGTTTGAAGTTGTCAGTAAAGAAATACTTCCAAATCTACCAATAGCCATAGGTGGATTGATTTACACTCATTTCTACATCATCGCTTTGGCTATACTTTAATATTTAAGTTCTTGAATTTTAATTTCATTGGTTTTCTTTCTAAAATAACATTGCCAGAATAATTAATGCATGTTAAAGCACCAAACCACCAAAGATGGAGAACATAAAGCATATTTTCCAAAGGGTAAAATTGCATATCACACCCACCAATTGGGATGGCACCAGCAGCCGTACATAATAGTACTTTATGATCATTGATGAGGATTTTGATTCCCCACCATAGGCCGAAATGACAAAGCAGTAATCATGCTCTTTTAGTTCCGTAAAAACCCAAGTAGTATATATAACTATCATATCTAGTTGCAGGCATAATAATTCTGCAAATAGCAGTCTTGAGGTATACCTTCTAAATTATATATAATCCTATTAAGATCATTTTGGATAAACTCAATTTTATGAGAAAAGAAAATAAAATCAATCCAACCAAGAAGGTAAAAAAGGTTCTTATAAATTTACAGGTGTTTAGGAGAAATTAAATGAAAAAGTTTCTAAAAAGATTAAATTCAACTTAAGAAAGACATTTAATTAATTAAACCTTCTTGATTCATTTATTTTCCTTTCCTATACTTTGTTCTAGAGAAATTAATTAAAAATGCTCAAGAGTTTAGACTATATAAATATATAAGCCCAATTTGAATACATTTATCTAAAAGAACTTCTAATAGAAAAAAAAATAGAATGAATTAAAGAGGTAAAATGAATTCAACTTTTTCACAAGTAAAAATTAGTTATTATGGAGAAGTTAAATGAAAGAGCTTATGGAAAAGTTGAATTGCAAAGACTAATTTCAACTTATGAAAGAAGTTAAATTCATTTTACCTTTTTGATTCATTATTGTATTTTCTTCTCATCGAAGTTCTTCTAGAGAAGTTTATCTTGCCATGATAATAATAATTTAACTTTTAATATTACTTTTTAAATTGGATGGGGTTTAAAATTAAAATACAATTTCTTCTTCTTATAAGTTGGTTGGTCCTTTCCTTCATCATATTTGGTCCTCTACAAAGTAATGGGCATCTTGAAGTTCCTTTTTCACTTCTTCATCTTTCATATCATATATGCCTCAAAAGATTGCCATTTTTCTTTATGTGGCAACAATAGTATCCTTATTCGTTTCCCCTTTCAACCAGAAGGTGAGAAAAATCCTTATTGTGGCTATCCTGGCTTCAACTTAATTTGTACAAATGATAGCAAAACAGTCCTAAAACTTCCACACTCGGGAGAATTCTATGTAGGCAACATAAACTATCTCACACAACAGTTACAAGTCTATGACCCTCATGATTGCCTTCCCAAACGTCTTCTGAGCCTCAATCTTTCAGGTTCTCCCTTCACTCCCACTCTTAGTCGTAACTACACCTTCTTAAGCTGCTCATCTCAGAATAAAAGGCCACAATTCATTCCCATTGAGTGCCTCAGTAATTCAACAAATTTTGTATATGTCATTCCTTCAGTGAACATGTCCAATAATTATTCATTACCTGATTCTTGCAATGTTATTAAAAGGCTTTCAGCTCCAATTGCAAGGCCAGGGTGGTATAAGGAAAATCTCAGAGATGACCTTAGTGAAGATCTTCTATTAACATGGGATAAACCTGACTGCAGATATTGTGAATCACAAGAGCTAATGTGTGGATTTGAAAGCAGTAACAGCAATAGAGTTATCTGTTTCTCTGATTCCCAAACAGGTAAACATGTTTTTATGATCTTCAATCTGCATTTGCTGTATTCATCATAAACTAGCTTACTTAAAGTTAACATGTATTTAATCCCAAGGAGTTGGTCGAGTGGAACAAGACAGGTCCTGTACCTGACAGGTGGCAGGTTCGAACCCCCACTAGTCCCTTTGGGGTGAGGTAAAATGTAAATACCTCTTTAAGTGCTCTTTGAACCGGAGGCATTCCCTGCCTTAGACTGACCACCATCCCTTCACCCTAAATTTTAATTAGTCATAAAAAAAAGTTAACATGTATGGAGAGAGAGATAAAATTAAGAAACAAGAAAGAAGACCATGTAACTAAGGGATATATATTATCTATGTTAGGTGCCCAGTCCCACATGCTCAAGTTACAAGGAATTGGAAATTACTAGAAAAATGTCTGTCATTGGTCAATGGTTTCACCTCACCAATCGATATAATTAACCATGAGATTTTTTGTTTTGTTTATGCTTTATAATTATTGAATTCAGTATTTGATTTGCATGTTGGCTTAAATTAATGCAAAAGTATTAATCAAGTGCCTTACGTAGTTACGTGCATATCCGTAGCCAAAAGTCAAATTATCCCAACTTATTCAATTATTCCGTACTCTTTAGTTTTTTTAGAACAAAGCAACTCTATTATATTTATTTCATCTTACTTCTTGACTCCTTAAAATCTAAGATCAAGTAGTTGAAATATTAGTTTTGGTCCCGAAAATGTTTACTTATTTTATATTAGTCCTTGAAGTTCTAATACGTTTGGTTTAGTATTGAAATATGATAAATTCATATTTTTAATGTTAAAAATAATTATGTTGGAGAATACAAACTTGAGTTAGGAAGTTAAGTTTGTTTTCTTTGATGTAAGTGTCCCAATAGCACATTCATGTGTCCCATTACTTATTACACACGACCCGTGACACTTCATATGTGAGACCGAAAAATTCTTTCACCTAAATGGATGTCTCGACAAAAATTCTTTCACTAGGAGGATGCTAGTTTGAATTTTTTTCCGTCTATTACTTGCTCGAAACCCGTTTTCTATCTCAGTTTGAAAATGTTGTTTAAATTTGTTAGTAATTGAAATACTTCCAAACTAGCCCACATTTGGCATAAGTTGGTTTGACAATTCGTGGCTTAAAAGGGTGTTTAAAAGAGTTTAATTGAAACTATTTTAGAACATTAAAGTAATAATACGCATCCATCCATCATTTCTTCATTTCCACTTAATCAAAAACATAATGATTAATGTGGTACAATCTATGTTAGTTCACATGTGACATAGACTCATTTAATATGCCACATTAATAGCCCGTTTGAATAATATCAAAACCATATTATAATTATGAATTCAGTTTAATGCTACTCTCAATAGCGTTGCACTAAATCCTTGTAGCATGGTTTTAACCAAAATCAAACATATTATAAGTTGCTAACATAAGGAAAATAATAATTTCACCCTCAATTTTTTGAGTATGGGAGATGTGGCAAAGAGAAATGAGGGAAAAAAGAAATGAAGAGAAATAAAGTGAAGATGTAGTGAGAAATAGAGAGATAGAAAAAAAAAAGAGAAGTGTAAAAGAAAGTGAGAAATTAAATCTCCTAACATAAACCCAGAAGGAATTTGTTTACATCCAAACTCTACAATGGTTACGTTAGAAGTCACATGTTCACACATACATGTAGGTGTATGTGTGTGCCAAATTAGCAACTTAACCTGCCATGAACTTCCATTAACAAAATTGGATTCAACTTAACCATCTTGCTTTACTTCGTTTGACAACATTTCCTAATAAACAAGGTCCTTTTGTAGTTCCAATCATTCATATCATAGACATACTATACTATACTAATAAAGGAGACAGTGTTTTTAGATATTGTTGGTGTTTAATTTAATGGTTTCAATTTTCAGATAATGCGCAACGTGGACTTCAACTCTATAGAATAATCACATTATGCATTACTATACCAGCTTCCATCTTTATTATTTTAATTGGATGCTGTGTGTGCTACCGAGACAGAATAGGCAATACTCCTCCCAATCCCAGCAATAACATTGCTGCAATATCACTGGAACCTGCCATTGCCACCACTGGTCTGGATGAATCTACCATTGAATCATATGAGAAGGTAGTACTTGGGGAGAGTCGACGAGTTCCTGGACCCAATGATGGATGTTGTTGGATATGCTTGTCAGAGTATAACAGCAAAGAGACAATCAAATTGATTCCTGAATGCAAACACTGTTTCCATGCTGACTGCATAGATGAGTGGCTTCGCATGAACAACACATGCCCAGTTTGCCGCAACTCTCCCTACCCTCTTCCTGCTATTACCTCCAGTACCAGTAACCCTTGAGCCATCAAGGATTTTGCATTTGTTAGTTATTATACAAATCATATTCTTGAGTAGGAGAGTCCAATAGCCCTTGATTAAGGGTATTATCTCCTGTACATATCATGTTTTAATAAGGATTCTACTCTCATCATATGATTGGTTTTATTCACAACCATCAAGGATTTGGAGTATGATAATTTGAACTGTACTGATAGCATAAATATTCAGGTTTACCAGCTCTGATTTACAGTTTCTCTAGGAATCAAACCATAACGTGTTATGACTATATTAAGAAAAACAGTCACTTCTCATATTACAATCCAACTTTCAACAGTCCTCTGTACAAGTAGAATCATTTACCTTTTGGTGTAAGTAAGGGCATGAAGATAACATCCGTTAAGAAATGAGAATCAAAACAAAAATGTAACTATTTCTGTAACAAAATTCTTGGTCTGTATTCTTAAATAGTTAGGCCGGTGGAGAAAGGAACAGTGAGGGAACTATCCACTAAGTTACAATGATGTTGAACAGTTGGTAGACCATCATCTAGAAACATGACAGATAATAGGGCGAACTGCAGATTTGAAGTCATCATAAAACTTCTGCTCAGAAAACCTACTTGCTCGTCTCCTTGCAGCAGCAGCCATCTCAAGTCTCTCCATCTCAGGCATCCTTATAATTCTCAACATGGCGTCTGCATATTCTTCAACTGTGCATGCAAGGAATCCTGTTTGTTGTCCATCTTCATCTAACACAATGTCCATTTTTGGGCCAGCGGAATTATGAGCTGACAAACAAACATTGCCAGAATAATTAATGCATATAAAAGCACCAAACTACCAAGGATAGAGAAAATAAAGCCTATTTTCCAAAAGGTAAAAATTGCATATCACACCCACCAATTGGGATGGCACCAGCAGCCATATATTCTACAACACTGATGCCAAAATGCTCATCTGTCATGGAATGGATGCCAGCAACAGCGCCACCTAAAAGTCCCACCAAATCTCTGCAGGTCAAGGAAATGATTTAATATAATAGCAAGACAGCATTTAAATTAAGGTTCTAAAACTACAAACAAAACCTAGAACAATTGATTGACAACTTCAAACTGGACTGATAAAAGTGGTGAATTAATTTTAATTAAAGACTTATCAGTCATTTGTCCAGACTTATTAATTAATTCAAATCCCAACTAATGATCCATGCTACTGATTTTTTCCCCTTTCATTGGGGCCAAGGTGGTCTCTGAGCTAGTTACATGCATCTCAACTAATTCACCTTATTCCACCCAAAGGCCCATTGACAACATAACTAAAGGGTTTACAGGGAGAGTCTTTGTAGCCTATGAAACTGGCCATTGATCTTTATCACCGAAGATTGAATGAGAGCACTTTAGAGTAGCCATAGCTACCATAAGAAGTCCAAGAAAACTGCCAAAAGGATGAATGAACCAAATACCAATTATGACATTTCAGTTAATTGTTGCTACATTTGACCATGTGAGATGGCTAGATGGACTTGATGCTAGATTGATTGACAACTATCAATGCCACTGACTAAGGTAAAAATGTATGCATTCTACAGAACATAATTTTTTAACATTTTATTCTGCAGAGAAAATGTTTTTAAGGATCATTAAAAGAACATTAAAACCAAAAACTGGATGTAAAGCCACTGGTACTAACCTGTATGTCACATTCTTATAAAATTCCACTTGTTCATTCACATTCAGCTCAATTGCTTTCTTTTTTAACATCTGGAGTCTTTCCTCATCTGATCTATTTCTACAGCTACCCACAACTTGTAGCTTAGGTTTTGGCAAGCCAGAATCTAATCTGCTAATGGCAGCTGCAAAGGCCTCAAGTTGGAGGCCGTGAGCCTATGATGAAAAGAAACATATAAACTTGATATAACCAACAAAAGCCCAAATGAGCGACCAAAAGTGGTTGTAGCACCCATTCACAAGGTTAAAAGGAGTATGCCCACCTTCTCTGGTCGAAATTGTGCAACAGATATTATTACAGGAATTTCCGCTGATCTTTCCAAAGGAAGAACCTGCTCATATGGCTTACCTGTTAGAATCCACTGGCAATTACCACATTAAGTATATATATGGATAACAACATGTGTATGTGTGTGTAGGGGATTGTATCAAGTGAAAGGATTAATTTTACATGAGTTAGAGGAGTAAATCTTGACCTTTAGATCTTACATAAATGGTCAAGATTACAAGTTACTTAAAGGTCACATAACTACTTGAAAGAGTCAATGACTTAAGATTCTAATCTTGACCATTTATGTAGGATTTAATGGTCAAGATTTGCTCCTCTTACTCTCATATAAATAACCTTCTCACTTGATACATGCCATATATATATGTGGATGGAACAAGTGAGCGCATGCTCTTGTGAGAGGAATTAATCTTGGTTATACAACATAAATGGATGGTCAATGTTAGATTTAAGTAAAACAATCTTGATCATCCATGTATGGTTAGATAGTCAAGATTGATGCCTCTCACCTACCATGCTCTTGTTAGATATGCTCCCAAAATATACATACATACATACCTAAGTATATATGTATGTTTTATGTGTATTGGTAAGAGGGTATCATCCTCGTGTATTTATAATTATGATTAAATTGGCTTAGAAACAATATCTGTGATCTTGATAATAATAGGGAAAGTAGTGAGCACTGACAAATTCAAGTTTGAACTACATGTGCAAGGATAAGCTTTAAAAATCAATAAACCAACAACCAGACAATAAAGAACACATTGCAAACCTGAAGTCCTGAAGTATCACAAGGAGGATAGACTCGCTTAATACGATCTGGAACTCCCCAAAGCTTTTCAATATGGGATTTGGTCCAAGATGAATTGACCATAGCTAGGTGTGCACAAGATCCTACAATCCCATACAAGCAGCTGAAGAATGTATAATAGACCGTTTTGCACCGAGAAAGCCAAACACTGAAAGAAAATAACTGTCAGATTCCTTAAAAGAGGAAAAGGGCTAAAATAAAGTGTTGCATCTTTATAATTATTAAAGATTAAGTATTCATTTACAGGAATCCAATAAATATTGCTTTTAGCTAAGAACAGCTATAATAAAAAAACATGAAGATATACTGTGAGATTTCTGAATTACAGAATCTGTTAAAAATCTGGAAAAGGAAGTTTGTATGCATTGAAGGGTAAGGGGAAGTATGTGAAAGGAATCAATCAGTAAAATAGGTGGACTTCCAAACATAAATACTTCAACTTTGCCAATCTACATACCAAAAGATTATATGAAAATTAAATGCAGATCAGGAGCATAAGGAGTACGGAGTACCTACATTTAGAGAACCTCCCTTCCCATCTACCCTCACCCTCAAAACAAATTGGATAAGCTCCAATATTAAAATTTATGAAATAGTGAAAAGGAAGGACCAATACCATCATTGAACAAGTATAAAAAAGTGGGTGAGGAAAACTCATGAAGTCTGACTTAAATTAAAAGAGGGGGAAATGTGCAAAATCCAATGATTAGAAATCAAACCTTTTTGCAATCAAGGCATCATTATTATACATCAAGCTGCGTTGTCGAACACGAGATAGCATGTCTGAACTGATAGTAGGGTAATGTGTATAGCAAATAACTTTGCATCCAAACAACCGAGCAAGGGGATAAGTAAAAGCATATCCACTTGTGTCAAAATAATATGAAGGGGTAAACTTGCACAACGCTTCCCATGCAAGATACATAGAACCAAGACTTTGACCAATCATAGTAAAGTGCGGATAAGTGGTTTCTTCAATCCACTTTCTCTTGTACAAATGCACCACCTGAGAATTGTTGATAAAAAAAAGACAAGTTATTAAGCTTTTAACAAATCAAATGGATTGTAGCACAATATGTTCCGAAATAGAGCTATTTACCATAGAAACAATATTCATTTACTTCATATAAGCAAATAATCATCACTTTTATCTTGCTTCATGGGTAAATGTCATCCAAATTTTTGTTCTGTACCAGTCCATAGCATTAAACATCCCTCATCTGCTCCTTCCTACCAAGACTCCCATCTACTCCACCTGCTAAGCAAGCATTGTCATGCTTGACTACCTTTCCTAGGTTTACTTCCCTTAGAGTGGGGAATCCAGTTCAAGAAGATCCAAAGCCCAAAGGTCTAAGATCACTCTATTAGCTACTTACAGTGATAAAGAAAGAGTTATTGGCTTTCGTCCCCTTTGAACTTCACTATCTGGCATCAGTCTATTATGACTAGAAGCCAAGCTCCATGGAATCACGTTTCTTTTCTTTGCTGATTAATCACATCCTTATATTTCACTAGAGTTTTAGTAGTTGAGCCTTAAATCTGTATTATCTAAGCGTTAAATATTTTAGCCACTCAAGAGTCATTGTTTGATAAGTTAATGCAGTCTAGAAACACCTGATCCCACAACTAGGGGTCAACGTAATTAAAGGTACTTGAAAAGACATTCAATTAGACCATGTAAGGATCCAGTCAGTTCCACGATCATGCGGGGTCTATAAAAGAATTCTGCTAAGTATATTTATAATATACCGTCTGATCCAAGGAAGTGTGAACTCCCACACAAACCCTTTATCCCACATACCCACCCAATCTATTTCCATAATTTCCCTTTCCAACCCCATATTTATGTAAAATCCTGGGCTGCATTCCTGGTATAACTCATCAGTAGGCTAGGTCAAGACCTTTATTTATAAGACCTAGAGCTTGTCAAGTCAGCACTTTACCATAGAACGAAAATTCCTTCTTTTAATCCTCATCAACTTCTTTAACCCAAAACAAAAATCCTACTGAACAAAGATTCCTTAAAAGCAGAAAGCATTCAGTTAAATTTCGTGTCTAGGCGGCGACCCATTTTATTTATACTATGACATGAGCACATTAAGCACAGAACCAAAGCAAGGACTAATTAACAGCTGCAACAGTAGTCAAGGTTGACTATTATCCTAACACATGCTAAATATATGCCAGTGAATCTAAATATAAGTAACAGATTCTATTCTCCCTATCCATCCTCTGATCATTACTGCAATTTGACAGTTAGAAGAACCTGCTTTCCATTCAGGTAAATGCTGATAAAGGCATAATCACAACGACAGCGTATAATACAAAAAATAAACGCCAAGAGAAAAAAACAAAAAAAAAAGCTAGTTTCCTAAGTCTCATCACATAAAATGTGCACACAAAATATGAATGAAATTAGGAAAAAAACACAAATTTAGAAAAAACCCCATTTGTAATGAAGAAGGATGGAGATGAGAGAATGAAGAAAGGACCTTGGGAGGGGAGAGGAGGGTGACCCCAAAGCGATCAAGGGCTCGAGCCATCAACGTTTGAGGGGTGGCATCGTGATCTCCGGTGTAGACGAGGCAGGGAAGGTGAGGGTTATCGTCTTGTATGGCTCTGACGGCGCACCACAGAACCCGTTCTCCGCCGCCGCCGTCGTTGGTGTACGGATGGAAGAACCCAACCGCAACCTTCCTCCTACGTCTGCCGTTGATTGCGGCAAAACAAAATCCCACAATTAGGACAGAAGATGCAGTGATAAGTGCAGCGATGATCATCCTCAACCTCAAGTGCGTGCTTTACTTTGGCGCTACACTTGCAGATGCAGATACAAACCAGCTTCGACGTTGTTGAAATTGGGGCGAAGAATTGTAAACTTATTTTCGGAGAAAAAAAATGTGAGTAATGAATTCAATTTTATTGGTGCGACCAAACAAAATCAATTTTCTAATGTACAAAATAAACGTGCTTTGTATCCTTCACCTTAACCTTAATCTTTCTAATTGTGAAATTACCAAAAAAAAAAATCTTTCTAATTGTGAATATGAATGAAATTATTCAGTATATATAAATAAAATAATAATATAATAAATTATCTCAATCTTTTATATTCCGTCTGTTTTAGTTTTCTTTTCATAAAAAACTATTTTTAAAAAAATTAACATGTTCATTTAAGTTTTTGAAAAATTAATTTTTTTAAAAATATATTTTTTAATTATTTTGAACAATTATTTTAAACAAATTATGAAAAATGATGGAATTATAACTATTTTTTAAAAAAATTATAATTATAATTAAAGTAAGTTTTTTTAAACAATGTTAAAAGCACATTTTTTAAGAAAAAACTGAAACCCTACACATTAAAGCTGTGAGATTTTAACAAGTTTCTCTCCTCCCCCTCTTCTTCAATGTTGTTTATTTTATTTATAGATCAAACATGCGAGTAATTAAATTTCAAATTTATATATCATAAATGGTTAGTTCCAGTGATACATGCATAAAAAATTGGAACAAGATCGTGGTCTTTCATAAAAAATACATATGATTTAAATCAAAATAAAAAATTTAAATTTATATAAAATTTTGTAAATAACATTGTCCTGGTTTTTTTTTTCTCTTTGTTTCTTACCCCTTGACAAATCTTAATTCGTACAAAACGGTGGTCTTTATTCTTTGAGTCCAGATATACGTATTTGTACCACTGTTTGTAATAAACTATAAAATAAATAAATAAAAAATAAAGAAAAAAACACAATAAAACTAGTCATAAACCGTGGTACAAACGGTGGTACCACTTTTTGTGGTACATGAAAACTTTTCCTTATTCTTTAGGCCATGGACTCCAAAGTTTGGCTGATTATGCTGATGATGGCAGAAGAGGGAGTATAGCTATTCGATGAGGAGTAATGTTATATATACAACATTACAACATGGAACTTAGTGAGAGAAAGAAAGAAAGGAAAATAAAGAGAGAGAAATGTGAGATGTGATGAAAAGATATAGAGAGAAAAGTATATTGCATGAATTGTTGTATGTTTTGTTGTTGTATGAATTCATATCTCTCCGATGAGTCACTCTTCACTACTTTGCAGTGTGTTCCTGTGCTGCCCTTGTAAAGGGAGCCAAACATACTATACCTATCATATAGAACCAGCATAATTTACACATTCAGAAGTAGTAAATTTCAGAATTCAATGGGGAGTGGCAATTTGGCAATCCTTCTAGTAGTAATGTGTAGGGAAGAAACCATAATCACTAGATATTTTTACACACTACAGTGTTTACACATATGCACATATACTTGTTGTAGGAATTCACAAACACCACTTGCTATGGAGATGTTAAATAATAATATGCACACTTGTATAGTTTAGTTTTATCAAAAATCAAAGTTGCAAATAAAACTAGAGTCTACAACAAACACCACCTTAAGCTAGTTTTTTTTAGTAGTGAAATCTGGCTCAGCTGGCTTCTGAGGCATTAGTAATCTCTGTGTCTGTGGCATTCTGTTGCGTTTGCCACTTCTCAAGGGCCGTAATGCATTGGATGCAAACCTTGATGCATATACAGTGGCAACAAAGCTTGGTGAGGACCCTTCCTCATTTTCTAAAGCATGTAGCTTCTCTTCTGCTTCACGAAATAACCTATCAGTCTTCTTTCTCTTGTATCTACGCCAAGCTGCTTGTATGAAACATGCACCCCATGTCCTCCATTGCAGGGAATAGAACCTGATGTGGTCAAACATTTTGCTCAGTCAATGAGGCTATCAAGCATATTTTCTTTCTGATATTTTCATGTTTAAGATCTAAGATCCTTATCATAGTCTTACATTTCCCAATATAGTTTTAATGTCTATATAGCCATAACTAATCAAAAACTTAGATACATTAAAACAATAATTTAAAAGGCATCAAAACCCTTGTTAAATTTTTTAATATTATCTTGATAGGCACTAATGCAACAATTGTTCTAGTTTCTACAACCACTATTATTGCTAATTTGTGTTTAACATGATTGTCTATCCAATCTGATTTTGTTAAATGAATTTGATGGGGTGATCTAAACTAACTAGTCTAAGAATCTAACAAACTTCAGGGTTTTAGATGGATGCTTCCTTCCTATAGTTTAACACTTCTCCACAAAAAATGTAATGATGCATTATCAAGCCTTGATGACCTGAAAGTATGCTGGAGTTGTTTGCTGTTAATAAGACGTCTAAATTGGGAAGCAACAAACTTCAAGTCTTCAGGCATGAGAGCAAAAGCTTCAACTTCTGAGATAGTTTGCACTGTTCTAGTTGAAATGGGTAGATTTGAGGAGGAGTTTGGATCCAAGGCCCATGTCAAAAGCTCTTCTCCACAAAAGTCACCAGCCTTGAGCACAGAGGAGTTGAAGAAACCTGTTCTTCCACCATTTGTTGTGGCAGTAGCAAGTTTTCCACGCATAATGAAGAGCATTTCATCAACTGGATCTCCTTCACGAACAATGTCACTTTTCTCTGTATAAAGGACTGGCTTCAGTCTATCACACATTGCATCCAACAATTGTGTATCCATGTTCTCAAACATTGGCACCTAAAACAAATAACAACATAAAATGTTCATTATACATCATACTTAAGTATAGTTACCTAAAAGGACAAAGATAAAACCAACTGAATGGGGAGATTAGTATGGATGATACCTACTTTTTTAAGTAAATCTAAGCAAAGATGGCGCTTTATGTCCCTTCTGAGATCTTTAGGGAGGTTCCGAATTAATGTCTCCTCCTCAACACCCCTATTTTCTTGCCATTTGTAGTGTTCATACCGTCTAATTCTTTGCTTCAAGAAGTCAGGTAGCATCCGGTGGCACATCCACTGTTCTGCATCCCTCCTTTTGACTCTCATCTCTTCAACTCTAACAGTTGTAGATTGTAGATATTTCTGTAAGAATAATCAACACAACCCATGAATTCAATAAATGAGAGGAGTGGGATATAACTGCCTCTTTCAAGTTTTCATATTTGGATTCCAATGGAAGGCATGGAATCAGTGCATTGAGGTGAGTGTAGTATGCTCATTTAAGGTTTAAAATCTGTCCCTTTGCCTTCTAATGCTTGGTCTTTACTCCATCACAAACATCATTAATGTGTTAAAAAGAAACCTCATGAATTAAACTATATCTGTGACTAGGGAAGTGTAATTAATGACACAAATATATGCAAGATTCTTGTCTTGTCTATTATCTCATCTCATAGTCCTGACCAAAAATTATACCTGCATGTTTCCAATAAGTAATGCAAACAGAACCAATCCAAAGGTGGCAATGAAGATAGCAAAGATTATCTCCCCAACATAAGTACTTGTCTTGAGGTTTTGCCCAACAGAACTGCAAAAAAGGAGAAAAATTATAACTTTTTGAAATGTTTTTAGCCCCCATCTTCAACTGATTGTACTAAGCTTTCCTTGATAAGATGTTACAAACACTAACTAATGGAAAGTCCATAGAAACATTGGGAAAAAATAATAAGAACACAAGGATATTAAAGTTTCAAAGGTCACAAAATGTGAATCTTACATATGGAGTCAAGAGCAGAGAAGAACATTCACCAACCTTACATTGCGCAAACCCCACCAAAAGCAGTAGAAGAACTTCTTACGAAAATCTTTAGATGACTCTACCACACGAGACTTTACAGCTTCTATAAATATTCCAAAATTGAAAACTGTTTGGTCTTCAATGTTATCAGGGTCAATGTAAGGGCAAGAACTAGTACTATTGAGAATTGATAGAACAATAGGATTGCCTCCTCCACAGCTCAGGTAGGAATCATGAGAGAAGGCAGTATTATTCAACTGTTCGCGCCAGCACCGCACCTCTGATTCTACTGAAAACAGATACCAGAAAGCTCCAACCACCTGCTATGCCACATATACTTGATTTGTTGATCATAATACTTAGCATAAACATAGATGAGGTTCTGTGAATATTAGTAACAAAATCAACTTACATGACTTGCTAGCATATAGAGAAAAAGATTATAAGCAGCTCCAGCCCATGCTGTCTCAGTCAATATGCCAGAAGTGCTTGTTACTTCTTTGAACAATGGATAGATCCGCAGAATTCTTGGCACATACTGGGCTATTATTGTATACTTCAACAAATCCTTTGCTGCATATGGAGCTGAGCATTTTGGGATTGGAATGATAGCTAAAATGACCATCTAAGAACACATTGAAATTAAAATTGTTAAAGTAACATCATATTCTGTCTAACTCAATTGGAAATTGTTATTATTATTACAGTTGTCTTCATTTTGGATACAAGGTACTTGTCATAGGAAAATACTAAAAGGAGTATATTCCTCATTGATAGAATGTCAATGATGAAGTGAGAGCTTCAGTTTGGATACACTTTTACCAAAAAAAACTTATGGAAGAAAAAATAGAATGAATCAAAGAGGTCAAATGAATTTAATTTCTCCATAAGTTGAAATTAGTTACTTATGGAAAAGTTAAATAGGAGAGCTTCTGGAGAAGGTAGGCTACAAATAGACTATTTTTAACTTATGGAGAAGTTAAATGCATTTAACCTCTTTGATTCATTCTATTTTTTTTTATCCAGAAGTTCTTCTAGCATCTAAACTAGTCCAAAATACTACTGCAGAAGAGGGAGATACCTGAGGAAGTGGAATAATTGATAGAATGTCAATGATGAAGTAAGAACTTAAGTATCTCATGACTATGGCAGAAAGATCATGAACCAGCTCACCCCTTCCAAATACACGTGAAGAAGGGGCAATGAACCCAGTTCGAAACTGAAAGATGATGCGAAGAATGTAGAAAAGATCAAAGAATGTGCGAAGAACACTAGCAGTAATCTTCAATTTTCCATCCAAGTCAAGGCATTTTCTATTGTCATCAATCACAGGGATGTAAAAGAACAGCGGGTCCACAGAGATTGCCATCACACATGTTATTACAAAATCTTGTTCCATTTCTGAAGTAGTGGCCCCTGTGGATCAAGAACATTGCACCTAGAAACCAATTTTTTTATTGATCCACCACTTACACTTGATTTAATTTTTGTTTTTTCACTTGTAGAATCATTCTTCTCTATACTTAAAGATGATGACTCTGACTTCCAATCTTCAAACCTGGACACAAATATAACTCAATTATACTTATATGTATGTTACCATCAACAGAATACATAAGAATAAATATAAATTCTGGTGCAAAAAGAAATGAACAATTAAAACTACAGAATATACCAAAATAATTAAATAAATAAAGTTGCAGATATAGGTAGCAAAACCAGGCTAGAGCAAACAAACCTCACAAATTTCTGTCCCTTTGCAGTCATGATTAAGCTACTTCAGCATCCAGTGAGAATATCTAATTATCTATGCTTTATAGAGGAAAAAAAAAACAGAACTTTACTTGGACACTAGAAGATTCAGGCCTGCAAAATCCATACCCAAATTAGAAACTTTTTTCTGCCAAAATTGTAAAAGCAGTGCACATGTAACTAGAAATCAAAAGGGTCAACTATTTATGTCTTTGTTTTATATTTTTACCAAGCCCCCATTATTTAAATTCTAGACTCAGAAGATACATCCCCGAGCCTCAAGATTCAGTACTTGCTGCTTGGCTATAAAATGCTTTGCCAATTTTTATTTTTTATATTTATAAATTTCTAATATAAATCATAGATGCAAAAAATGTAACACTAACTAACTAGAAGCCATCAATAAAAAAAATGAGTTAAATATTTATTTAAAATTATCTAGCCAATTAAGTCAAGTCAATCACCATAGAGAGTGTAATACAAAAAAAATCTCCATAGAGAGATAATAAAAGCCGCAACCAACCTCAATAAGGGTCATAAATGAATTTGTAAATAACCACAGGACATGGAAATAAAGGGTGGGTGGGGGATTAGCCTGAACCATAGGAACCAAGTGGAAATATTAATTGGTATAAAAATATCTAATTAAGTTGAAGATTGAATAAATGGATGAAAGAGTAACTAAGTAACTAACTGGCTAATATGAAACAAATGAATGAATAAGAAGGAAATGCAAGTATTACACAGACATATAAAGAACATATGAGAATAAGCAAAGAATATTCAATTCAGAAACATCTGGGAAAAAAAAAGGTTTCAATGATGAAGGCCAAATAAACTGGCTTTGTCCTTTGTGTTTTGTTTGTTTCTAAGTAAAAAAGTAGTTGCTGGAAGCTGAAAAGTTGTTAATTGTGTATGGTGTGTTCACGTAGAGGAAGGTAAAAGAAATTGAGAAGAGTAGAAGGAAAAGGCAAGCACCAATCTTAGCTATGCCAAGGTTGCTTGATAAGTAAGTGTGATTGTGAATTAGTCCCTTCTCTGTTTTTCTCCTTTCCTTTCCGTACCCAGGAACAAAACGAGAGAGAGCAGAGCAGAGGAGTTCAAATTAAGGCAAAAATGTTACATGCAGCTTTGTGAAGAAAGATTTTCATTGCCACTGACTGTGTTCACGCAATTACGAGATAGAGAGTGATGATGGATGGAAGAAGAAGAAAAAAGAGAGAGTGAAATAAAGGGTACAGAGAGAGTGGCCGATGTGAGAGAAGAGGAGTGAGGTAAACAACAAATGTAATCCTCGTTAGCTCAGTTACATGCAAATACGAACATAGGATTAGGAAGGAAATAGACAAATGGTATAAATACTATACCTACTACTATACTATGTACTCCACTATGTAGTGTTAAGGATGCCAAAACAAAAATGAAAGAAAAATAAAATAAAATATAGGGTGGGGATAACTTATTTCGAGAAAAGTTACCTCTAAAGCCTTCCTTTGGTGTTAGGGAAGTGGGAATGGAGGGAGTGGGAAAGAGGGAAATAGGGGAGAAGTCCGCCCCCGTCATGTGTTTGGTGTAGGGGAGAAAACGAAGAGAAATGTATGGGTCCCATAACTTTTTTATTTCTCTACTAATTAAAGTGAAGAAAAAAGGAGAGAAATGCGCCCCACGCGGTAAATAATCGATTTTCAGTATGCAAAAATCGATTTCTGGCCACATAATTGGTGCAGATAATCGATTTTCAGTATGCAAAAATAGATTTCTAGCCACATAATTGGTGCAGATAATAGATTTTTTATATCAGTAATCGATTTTTTATACCATTTCTCTTCCATTTCTTCACTCAAACCAAACAACCCACCTTCACATCTTACTTTTATTTCTCATCTATTTCACCTACACCAAACAGCCACAAAATCATCTCTATCACTTCTCTATTTCTCTTCTTTCCACTCCTCTTCTTCTCATTTCTCTTCTCTCTATTTCCCTAATCACACCAAACAAAGCACAAAAGTTTTTATTAAGTAAATCAACTATATAAAATTTAAATTATTTAATATTTATTAAATCTCTTTAATTTAATGTATATTATATTTTTTAAAATGTCCCGTTGGAGAGAGAAATCTATACATATGTGTGGATCTTACATATATGCATGTATATGAGACTATTTCTCTAATTAGACATTTCTGACATTGGAGATCAGTCCAATCTATATTTTGTGAGTAAACCCCCAGATTAGTCCCTGACTTTTTTCTGATCGGGCAGTTTAGTCCCTGACTTTTATAAATTAACACGTTAGTCCCCAACTTTAATAAAAATCCATCAGTTTAGTCCCAAAGGTGAAACGCCGTTAACGGAGATGTGAGATGTCACGTTAAGTGACATGTAGGATTTCACCCTGGCTTGAAACGACGTCGTTTATGCTTAAGGACGTTGGTCAACTAGTCAACTCCTTTAACGCGTGCATTCATTAGGGCATTCAACAGCTCCGAACTGTTGCTGCCATCGCTGTGTCTTAGGGTTACCTTGAAGCTGGGAAGGATTTGGTTTGAGGATGGATGCACAGGTAACATACTCCAGACTCCATAGCTCTCTGCTATTTTGATTTAGTGCTTGAGCTGGCTTTTATTCATACTAGGGCTTTAGGAGTGTGTATGGTTATTGGTATATTTTTGTTGCCGAACTTGTGGGTTCTCTGTTATTTTGCTATGGGTGTTGTTTAGGGGTTTTGTTCTGTGTTTTTGGGGCTTGTGGTTTTAGGGTTTAGTGTTGACAAACAAGTACTTTGGGAGGGGAGTAATGTGAGTAGTGTTGGAGAGTGATGGGTGGAATCTTGGTGTGGCTATTGCTGAGAATGTTGTTGGTGTTGGTCAAACTATGAATGTGCAGGGAGCTGGTGATTCTGATGTAGGAGGTGGTGTTACTGTTGCTGAGAATAATGGTGGTGTTGGTGAGGGAGCTGTTGGTGGTGTTGGTGAGGGAGTTGCTGATATTGATGTTGGAGGTGGTGATATTAATTTGGGAGATGGTGGTGTTGGTGAAGGAGCTGGTGACATTGATGTAGGAGGTTCTGATATTAATTTGGGAGATGGTGGTGTGGGTGTTGGTGAGAATGATGGTGGTGTTGGTGAGGGAGTTGGTGATATTGAGGTAGGTGGTGATACTACTGGTGGAGTGAGTGGAGAAAATGAAGGAACTAATAACAGGAAAGGAAATGCGGTTGTAAAAGAGAGAGGAAAAGGTAAGAAGAAAGGAAAGAGGAATCCTAAAAAGAAAGGGAAAGTGGGGAAGAAAGGCAAGAGGAGGGTTGTCACAGTGGAAGAAGAATCTGATCCTGAAGTTGGGGTGACTGGTTTAGGCCACATAACAACTTACCAGGGGGAATACCAGGGAGAACCTCATGAGGATAACAATGAGGACTCTCACAAAACGACGCAGTTCTTTGCCACCTGGATCCCCCATATATGTCTCAACATGCCACATCAGCTATCACTTAACGGTAAACTGGGTTTTGGATTAAACTGACCGACGGTGAAGGAAGTTGGGGACTAACGTGTTAATTTATAAAAGTCAGGGACTAAATTGCCCGATCAGGAAAAAGTCAGGGACTAATCTGGGGGTTTACTCATATTTTGTTGATCATGAACGTCTTTAACACTCGTAAAATTACTAAGGGCATGTTTGGTTTACATTTTTATTTTCTGTTTTTATTTCCTGTTTTCATTCCGTTTCCTGTTTTATGAAATTTTACAAAGGAAAAAGTAGAAATGCTGGAAACAACAACTTTTTGTTTCCAGTATTTCCAGTTTTTACTTTGTAAAATTCCAGAAAATAAAAAATAGGAAATGAAAATGCAAACCAAACAAGCTCTAAGATTCACCTATTTTATGAGAACTAAAATAAAAAATATAAATATTTACAATAATTTTAGTGGATATATTTTATATGGACTAAAAATTAATCATAGTGATCAAAATATCACGTTTAGTTATTCTATGAGGACAAAAAACAAATAAATATTTTTAGAAAAACAAAAATCAAATCAGACAAGAACCAAAAATATATTTTAGTTTTTAATAATTATAAACTTTGAGTGTAAAAAGTTAAAAACAATCATGTAAAAGATTTACCGTAAAGTGTATTTATTTTATCTCAAAATTATATTACAAACTCTTGTAGCTTGATTTTGTAATAAATCAAACATATTATTATTACTTGTGGGGGGTGAGAACTGAGAAGTGATGTGAAAATGGCTTGGCCACAAGCATCAACGTCAGGGAAGTTGAGTTAGGGCAGGGCGTGTAAATGGAGAGTCAGCAGCCAGGGTGGGAAATATGGCAGGCACCTCTCAGATTAGATTTTTATTTTATATCATGACTCTGCTCTATGCTATCCGTCCACTATATTCACGTGTTAAAATAAATATTACAAGTACAAATAATAAACATGCATTAGAACAATACGCCATGATGAAATTATTATATTATATTATTAGATTTTGTATTCGAGCTTAACTCAACCGCTAAAAGTTAGCGGGTCTAAAATCTAACATGGTATCAGAGTCTATTTTAGATGATCCGTTATTATTGGACCGTCTCCCATAAATGATCTTGAAAATTATATAATTGTAGGTTATTTAATTTCCTTAATTAACTTTCATTTACTTTTATAAATTAGGGGTGTAAGTGGGTCTGATCCAACCCGCGAATCCGAAGAATCCAACCCAACCCGAAGATATTTAATGGTTCGGTTCGGGTCTCGGGTTTGCCAATGTTGAACCCGATAGACCCAACCCGAACCAAACCAGAAAAAAGGTTATAATCTTATTTCATTTTCATGCAAGGAGAGAACAAAAATAAGTGCAACGACAACACAAATAGATGTGGTTCCCCAAATCCTATTTCATCTGCTCCTTTCAATTTATTTTTCTCTATTTTTTTTCTTTTTTTATTTCATATTTTATTTAATTTCATCTTCCACATTTTTTTTAAAAAAAAGAAAGATGTTCATGACCCGATGACCCAATCCAACCCAACCCGAACATATTCGGGTTGGTTCGGTTCGGGTTACTCACCAAAAAAATACAAAACCCGAACCAACCCAACCCACCACCATTTTATCGGTTCAGACTTGATGTCACCCCAAATCCGATCCAACCCAATCCGATTACACCCCTAAGTATAAATATTTTTCATGTGAATGGAATAACTCTTAATCTATTCAGCACTCTCATCTTTTAATCTACACTCCACTTTTATATATATTTTAACCTTATTTGTAAAAACTATATTATAATTTAAAATTAAATAATTATTTAAAATTATTCTATATTTATTTTTTAATTTTAAAAATATTAATTTATTAAAAAATAATTTTTAATAATTTATTATAAATTTAATTTTAATTATATAAAATATACTTGTATCCGCTATAACGTATATTAACATATTAGTTAAATAAAATTTTGGAGTGTGCTTAGATGTATTTCTTATTCTTTTAAGGGAAAAGGACACGTAACTACCCTGAACTTTATAGCTTTTGTAAATAGACACCATGAATTTTATTTTCATCCCAATTAATCTTTAAACTATTACTATTATTAAAAGAAATCCTTTCGTTAACTTGAAGTTAAATAGTTAACGGTGATAAATCTAAACCGTTAATTTAAATTCAATCTTAACCATTCTTTAATGTTTTTATTTAAAATATTTAAACAATCTAATATCTAATATAATTTCTAAAATAAAAAAAACACCGGATTTTATGAGTTTTTGTGCCCTCACATACTCTCAACCCTTAAACGTTTGTTACATTCTTTTCCACCGCCGTCCTATTCGTCCCATTATATCCAAACTTATCTGATTGTGTGCTCATAAAACTATACACAGGAGCTATTCTTCCCTATTTAGCAAGTGGCTCGTATCCTCCATGTAAGATGGAAAGATGTTTGTTATAAGAAAACAAGCCCCGGTGAAGGTACAAAGAAGAACTAAGTATCTTAAAATGGAACCAGAAAATGGTTCAAAGAGCAACCGGTGAAGATACATCAGAGAATGAAAGAAAAAAAAAATTGGATTACAATACCTACCCAAAAAAAAATCCATGTTATAACATTAGGATTCTTTGTATATTAGAAGTATTATTAGTAGTCTTATCGGGCAGGCTCCTATATGCCATTTTCTTACGTATTGATCTCTAACTTTATTATTAGTATTCTTTCCATGATCACTCCAAACCATTGTTCTACGGCTAACAGCAGATCAATATTAGGAGCAGTTCCCAATAATTGACTATGGTCAAGCTCAAGATGCCATTAAGTTTGCAACTTGGTGAACCACTCTTAGGAGAGAATGTTCCTCATAGATTTGATCACTTTAGATGAAGAAATATATTCAGCATGGAGTTTCAACCCGATTCATCACTGGAGGGCTTCTTACGTTTTATTTTCTTAATATTAAATAAAATTAATAAATGGTTTAGATTTCATTTACTTGAACGGTCAAGATCATTTCCATTAATTATTTAACCCTTACTTAACAGAAGGGTGTATTGAATTAATTATAAAGGTTTAGGGACTAATTGGGAACAAATAAAAGTTCATAGGGTTAGATTACAAATGGGTAAAAGTTCAAGGGGGTAAATACTCTTTTCCCATTTTTAATAACTAATTTTATATGTAATGTACTAATTCAGTTGGGATACTTTAGTAAGGTGAAAGAGAGAATAAGATAAGGAAAGAAGAGGACAGGGGATAGCAAGTGTCGTCGACGACAAAGCGAGGATGAGAGAAGACAACAACGCAAACAGCCAATTCGACCTCTATATTTCTTCATGTTTTTTTTTATTGAAAATAGATAACATTTTTAAAATAGGAATTCACCAAAAAAAAAAAGAAATTAAACATGAAAATTGCCTACATTTGGCTGCAGAACCGGTGCTAAAATTAATCAAATTATTAAAAACTGTAGTATCAGTAGTTTTAATTTATTCGGTGAAGTCGAGTTATTACTCTTATAAATTTATTTTTTTTAAAAAATCCATTTTTTTATAATAAATTGAGCATATACTGACTTTAAAACTACAAAGAACATGTGAACTAACCCTAATAATAATTTATAACAACTGTTAATGCACTAGTGTATTGACAATTCTCTCTGAAAAATTAAAAAAAAAAGATGAGTTTTTCAAGTTGGCTATGTGGAAAATTCAAAGTCGCTCGTTGATTCTCCTTGGGGCGCAGGTAGAATTAAGGTCCGTTTGATTTACAGTTTAGTAGAATTGATTCTAGAAATGAATGATTGAGATAGATGATGCATGTTTTACAAAATACGTTGGACGGAAGTGATTTAAAATCAATTCTACAAAACAATGGTTTTGTGCCATTGGAATTTAAAATAAATGGGCTCTTAATGTTTATTTGCTAAGGGTTATTCGGGTGGTTGCAACTTTTCAGTTTTTGTTTTAAAAAATTTTAAATCAAGTTTTTACAACTCAAAACCAAAAATTAAAAACCACTTTTTATAGTTTTCATGATGTCGGTTTTGAAAACCACATAATCGAGTTTTTAATTGTTAGTTTTAAGCTATAAAAACTTAATTTAAAAGATTTAAAAATTAAAAACTGAAAATTCACAACCAATCCGAACGATCCCTAATCTAAATATATATTAAATCAGAATATTGGATTGTCACTTGTCAAAAATATTATGCGATCCCTATTTTTTTAGTTTTCTTTTATCTTTTTTTTTGTTTTTTAATTGTTTTTTCTCTCTCATTAACTAACCGCTCTAAGTTCTAACCCACTCTATTTCCTTTGTTTTTAAATTTTTTCTCATTTGAAACGAAAAGTTCAGAATTTCAAAAAGAAACTGTACAGTTATTATAACATTAAAAATAATTGCACATGTATAGCAGTTTACAAAGATATGTTGTCTTTTTTTCCCTTCTCATTTCCCATCTCTTTGCATTGATCTCATATTATTTGTTCATTTCCCATCTCTTTGCATTGATCTCATATTATTTGTTGTCTTCTTTTTTTTACTCTACAACATGGGTTTTAATCTTTACTGTTTTCTCTTCCCCATCACTTAGTCTTCAATATTCCCTTTAAGATGAATTTTCTTCTGTGGTAGAGAACACTTTTCATATTATCTTTTTACTTGTTTTCTACACATCTTAACATCTTTCTATGGTGCACTTGGGATGTCTTTTATAATAAAATGAGTCCACAAGGAATTAGAGATGGCATAGAAAGATATGTACTTCTACTACATTTTCAAGTAACTTCACCTATGTGATAGCCAATAAATTTTGAAGTAAATCAATGATAATTTTTATTTTGCAAAAAAGGTGAACCATTAATTGAAGGAATCCAATAAGTCTCTCTTTTCATTTGAGATCATATTTTTTCCCTCCATCTCTTGGTCACCATGCTCATATCTTTTATCAAAATGTTAGTTTTGCAACCAATCTAATAAATATATTAAAGAAAACAGATATAGCATGGAACAATTGAAGTAATGGCCTTTTTTATAAGTAATCTGCAAAAAAAAAAAATAGCAACAATCTACTAATTAGAAAAATTTCATTTAATTTTGAATTTAGGAAACCAAATTATTTTAAAGATTTAAAAATATATATTTATAATATATTTAATGATTGTTAATGAATATTTTATGTTTAATTGTTAAAAAATAAACATAATATACAATATTATTTTTAATTTTTAAGATATATTAACTGAAAAATTAGCAATATTACTGGATTCGTTCTAAGTTATATGAATATAATCACATCTTATTGGTACATTTCAAATTTGGTACACTGTCTCAATTCTCAACTACTTTTATAAATAGTTTCTTAATCTTTACATTAAAATTAATTTATTACTTATTATTATTAATTCAAATAATTTAAATGTATGATTTATCATGAATTTAACCCGTGCTTATGCATGGGTCCGATGCTAGTTTAACAAATATAGGAAATCCAATAGACCCTGTCGCGGTGTGCCGTGTGCGTGTTAATTCATTGATTCAGGAGACATTCTATCCTAAATTGTGCTTGTGACTGAGTCCATTCCCTAGCTTACACGCTATTGCATATATATATATATATATATATATATATATATATATATATATATATATATATATAAAAGTCAGATAACAGTGTGACTCCATTTTTGTCTTTAGTCTTTTTTTTTTTATTACGAAGATTTTGTCTTTAGTACATTCCCTAGCATACACGCTATTTTTCATATATATTGTTATCCTCGGAGCGTGGATACCATATTAGATTTTGGATCTGGATTTAACTCAATCCCAAAAGCTAGTTTATAGGGTAAGGATTGCCCAAGATTTATATACTTTTATTTGACTTTATCTCTAGACAACGTGGGACTCTAACATATATTCAATTCAATTAAAAATATAACACTTACAAAACATAATCATACATATATACGGTTAAATTAAACGTAAATGATTATATAATCAAATTTAAAATAAACCGCAATAATTTAAACTGATATATCGAACAAATTTCAATAGTTCATGCCTGCATGGAATGGGAATTAAGAATAGGATTTTACTATCCTTTAAAATAAATTAAAGATACATTTTAAATGATAAGATGCGGAGATAATTATTAATTATTATAAAAGATGCACATATAATAAATTATGAAGTTATTAAAAATTCTCAACTATTAATTTTTTACTCAACATTTATAAACTTGTGATTTCTCATATATATTATCCTCTAAAATACAATTCTTCACCTTAAAAAAGCCGAATCCTTAATTGAAAATGATTATATTATTGGCAATCATAATTTGTTGGTGCACTTGTGTGCACATGCAATTTGTTGTATTTACTCATATGTATGTAAAAAAAATTGGTAAAATAAAATTTAGGGTGAGGGGATGGTGTCTCAATCCAAGACACAGAAAGCCTCTAGACTCAAAGAACATTTACAAATGTACTTACATTTGCCATGTCCCAAAGAGACAAGTGGGGGTTTGAACATGCAACTGTTAGATATACATGAGATGTTGTTTTACTCCACTCAACCAACCTCTTGGGTTATATGTATGTAAATTATTTTAGCTCATTTTACTAAATCGTAGATTAAATTTGTGTTAATTAAATAAATGTGCTTAAAAGTTAAAGTTAGGTTTAATTATTTAAATAAGTGAAATTTAAACTTTATAGATTTGACACTATATTAAGCCTTTAAACAGTTTGTGCATATGTGTATTAACTGGAAAGTTATAATTTTATTTACTACATTTAGTTGAATAATTGTAATTTTATTTAGGGTCGCAATTTGGTATCCTCCGGTCAGAGAGAGTTTTGGTACCTTCTTGTTATTTTTTTTATTGAATGGAGGCATAAAGGTTAAAACTACATAGCAACAAGTCGTGTACTCCGTTCTAAATTATTTTGAAGACATAAAGTAGATTTTAAATGAGGTATATGTGTATTGCAATTGACAATGTGAAAAAATGGGAGAATACAATAAAAAATACATGATAATGGTTATAGGGGGTCAAAAAGTCTTTTCAAAAATTGAAAATACAAATTCTAATAGTTAAATATTGTCCCGCAACTGTAAAAATACTAAGACTATTTAAGAAGGTTGAGAGAAAATGATTAAATGATCAAAAAATGTACCAAAACCCTCTCTCACTAGAGGGTACCATAGAATTTCCCTTTTATTTATTATTCTTACAGCTATAATTTATATAACAATAATTTTCAAGAATGATATTCTAAATAAGTACCCATCAATCTTCTTAAAAAAATCCTATCATCTTCTTTCATCAAAGATTTCAACTTCCACTTCTAAATCATCTTTATATATGAACACAAAATTATATATCGTTTCAGTTTCTTAATTAGCATAAAAATGTCTCCTGAGCATTTTCCCCAATCACCACAATTGGTATGAAAAATAATGTCAGTTATGTATATAAAAATTTATGATCAAAGATAAAATTTTCATTTGCAAATCTCTAAGTTCAATTCGATAGGAAGAAAAACCATCAAACCGTCAAACACAGTTCTGTCATATATAAAAAAGACCATCACACTATCCCACATGGGAAGAATTGGACGGCTCTTGCAATTTCAACAACTAAGGAAATTTTTTGGTTTAATCACATGTATTCTTTATGGAAGACGATTATGTTCGAGCCGAAAACATCCACATCATGATGAGGCCAGCTCTCCTAGTGGGGATTTTTTTTTTTTCATCCACAAGTCTCGAATCTGAGACATTGCTTAAGAGGAAACAACTACCACTTGAACCGAATATGTTAGAATAGGTTTATGATTAGGGATTCAGATGATTTGCAACGATTTGTAAGTTTATCTGAAGTCATTTAAAAACTAATTAATAAATTCAATAATTAACATATATAGGAAGCATTATCCTTTCGTAATCAACAACAGAAAAAAGCTACATGAACATGCATGATTGACCTTGATATATCGAGTGAAAAAGAAGTGCTGCACAGTGCAAATTAGAATGCTGCAAGTTGCGTGTTAATTGCTTTCGCTTTTTTTATTTTGGACAATTAAGCTTTTCTGTCATGATCGATCAAATGTGTCCTGTGATATATGGCCCATCAGCAAGTGGAGGAGGAAAGGAGGACCACTTCTCTTCCGCGAGGTGTTTCCTTGTTGCACTCTTTACCGAATACGGATTTGGTACACTAAAAAAATATGAAGTACTTTTATCTCGAGTCGTTAGATAAAAATCGAGGCCGGGATTCTCTCCAGTTTAAAAAAATTGGATGAGATCTCGGCTGTTATTTTTTTAGTTCATGATTTAAAAAAAATGATTGAAAAAAACACAGCCCTTGGATGTAAAAACGGGATACTCTCTAGTTTTTTTTTATCGGAGAGGATCCCGACCCTAAAAACCGGACAGTTTAGATCCAATTTATCTTTTGACTTTAATGATAAGTTAGATTTGAACTGTCTGATTTTATCTAACGATCATATTACTATGCACTTTGTGACTGAGAATCCGGATCTCACTCTTACCTTTGTTTAGAAATTAGAATAGGAGGAGATATGTGTTAACACCATAATTATTTCGACTAGATATTGAAATAATTTTATCTTCCCAATGAAAAATTTCAAGTGCAAGATTTGAAGATTGAAGATGAATCAAGAACATGAAGGGAATGGAAAGTCTCAGAGTGGTTATGAGAAGTTACCAAGGGGAGTTATTAGAAGTTAACAATAGTTTAAATAGTTTTTTATTTAAATATGTGTTTAAATGTATAATTGACACGTGTCTACTAGATGGCAAAGTTGTATAGATTAGTAGTTGGAAATATATTGTCTAGAAATATGTGTTTGTACAATATGAAAAAATGTTGAATCTCATTTAGTGAAAATCTCTACAAGCCTAACACGTCTATCCATTAGAGACTATTGGCAAACGAGATCAAAAGTGTGTAATTCATTCATTCTCATTAATTTAAGGTTTTCTCTTTACTCTTTTAAATTCATCTACTTTTATGCATCTCTTCTTCTACTTCTTCTTCTCCATCTTCTCATTCGAAATTCCAAATAAAATTACCCTTAAAAAGAACCGTCAAGAAGATTTTTATCTTGTCCAGATTGTTCTTAACATAATTTTTGTTACCAAAAATCAGGGTAAACAAATTGGCACACGCCCGGTGGGACATCTTATGGGTAGTTATATTAAATTTGGAATTTGTTGTGTTAATAAGAAGTGTAATTCAGCGAAAAATAATAACAAACGAAGAACTTCTAAAAATTCATCCCAATACATGGATTACGAGGAAGTAAGAAAAATGGATCAACTTAAAAAGTGCTAGTTGAAAAAGCTAAAAATTAACAGATTTTTTCTTGTAATTTTTTTTTCAAATTTTAAATAAATTAAAATAAATGAGAAGTATTTAAAAATAAACTTTGTTAATAAAATAATTCGAAAGAAACTTACTCTTATTTCACGCACATCGGACTGCATACCTTATTAAGCAATGTCCTTATCAAACTTGAACATGAATCTCAACTCTCAAGCATATATGAAGACCTGACAAAAATAAAAAGATGCTTTATGGTAAGCTTGACTCTTTTAAAAGCAAAAGTAGTGGCAGACATATGAAAACACGTTTCTTTAAGCAATGCTAATTAATCCTCCTTCATATGCTTTCTTTTGCTTACAAGATGAAAATAAAGAAAGGCTATACCTACCAAAAGAAATACTTGCTCTATCAACTATAAGTCAACTTTGAGTATGAGGAGAATGTCTAAGAATACAAATATTTTATCGGACGAAGCTATATATCTCTTGTTTTGGGTGTAGAATCCTCTCCAGTTGGTTAGTAGTCAGCAGTAAATTTAGCTATGAAGTAGCTATGAACTAGCTAGAAATTTTAATTACCTAGTGCCCAAATCCTTGCTTTGGCATTTTCTTCCTTCAAACTAAGAGTGTGATGTAAGGTGATAATCCAAACCTTAGAGAGAAGATTTTGGATTGTTCTTAATAGAATCATATTGATGGAAACTAACTTGGGCATTAGAAATTAAGTGAATTTTTTTAAGCAATTTTTTACAAATTGAAAACCATGAAAAAGGGCCCATAAATAGCTCTACTAGAATGTTATCACAATGACTTACCTTTCATATGCTTTCTGATTATAATATACGTAAAATGTTGGAGGGAGAGAAATAGACATAAGGGTGATGAGAGGATTTTAATTAATTAAGTTCTCCCAATTAGTTCAGAAATAAATAAAGGATCAGAAGGGAGGAGTTTCACTTCATACTTGGTTTAAAAATTTGAAATGAGAGAGAATGAAATTCTTCTATTTCTCTCCCATTCTTTTCTGCCGTTAAATAAATAATAAATACCTTTAATATTAAAAATATTTAACATTTTTCATTTAATAATTATGAAGATTATTTATTGAAGGATGTTGTGGGAAGATTTAGGCTTGTTTATTTATGATTTTGAAAAACACATCGTGATTTAAAAATAGGAAATTAAAAATGTGTTTCACATATAATTTTAAAAATAGATTTGAAAAGTGTGATTATTTTTATTTTAAAAACTAAAATTTCTACGATGCTTTAAAAAAATTATAATTTTTTCTATTTTTATGATAATAATATTGTAAATAAATCATTTCATTAATAAAAAATAATTTTTGAAAATTGCTTTTTAAAAATAAATGTGAAAAAATAGAATAAAACACACTCTTAGATTACTTTTTTAAAAATATCCATCAATATTTTGAATTATTTCCCGAATAGTTACAACCATTTTAAACTTGAACTATATAAGTTATTTAAAATTTTCTAACGTATGCAATAAAGAATTAATAAAAAAAAATTAAAAAAACTTTAGCCATTCAATGTACTAAATATTACATTTTTTTAATAAAATCCTTTTTCATTTATAATTATTTTATTCTATACAATATTGTAAATGTTAGAAAAACTGAATTTACTTATCATCTCACCTTATAAAAATTTTATTTGGTGTCATACTATCTTTAACAAATGATAATATAATAACCACGGGGCACATATGAATTAATTATCATAATATTGTTTCAGTTTAATCCGTGTTATCAAGTTTGAATATTAAATATTCAATTATTTTAATACTCAAGCAAAGAGTTTTATGGTTTTTTTTTGTGAGGTGAGGGCCTAAAAGGCTGGAGGAAAAACAAAAAGAAACAAAGGCCTAAGGCCCACTCTGAAAATAACTTCTAGAGCTATCAGAAACATAATGTAATATGGCACAAGGAGGGATATGCTAAAAACCCTAAGTTCTTCTAGCAACTCAAGGCCCTGCTTCGCGAAACAATCAGCAAGGCGATTACTATCTCTGGGAATGAGGTTCCAGCTTATGTCAGAGAAACTAGCAGCAACAATGCGGATCCGCTCGATCAGAGAATACGAAGGGTGACAAGGGGGGCAACCATCTTCAATAAAACGAAGAGATTGAGCAGAATCCATTTCCACATAAACCCTCTTCCAACCCCTTTGATGGACAAGGCGAAGGCCCTTCAAAATCCCCCATAACTCCGTCTCCAAAATCGAACAAAAATCAAGGTTCCTCGCAAACCCCACCAGGAACCGGCCCCAATCATCTCTAACAACACCACCACGGGCTCCAATCGAACGAGTTTCAAATAAAATATCTATAATTCATTTCTTAGACCCATGTATATTAAATTAAAGTTCTTACTATTAAACATAAAATAATAATTCATTAAACTCTCTAGAGAAGGTTTCAACCATTGTTCCTAAAAGTGGACCAGACCGGCCGGTTAAACCGATCTAACCGAGAACCAACCTGGTAACATGTCTATTGAAACCTATAAATCGGTGCTCTTCAGAACCGGTCGAACTGGTAAAAATCTGTATAAAATCGGTACCAGAAAACCGGTCGAACTGGTCATTTTCTAAAATTTTCAATTTTTTATTTTTTAATCTTAAATATTTTAAAATTAATAAAGATATATATTTAAGAATTACACATAAATATATATTATTTTACCAATTATTATTAATTTTTTGGTCTTATAAGACTTATAATAAGGTTATTTATACTAATTTACGATTATATATCTTTATTTCTTATAATTTCATGTTATTTTATTATAAAAATTTAAATAATATTTAAAATATATATTTAATTTATATCGGTTCGACCACGGTTCAACCACAGTTAAACCATTGAACCGTGAACAAGTTGTTTCACCGGTTTAATCACCGGTCTGGTCTTTAAAACATTGGTTTCAATGAAAGAGACTAATCTACTTTATAAATGATGGGCTTAAATGTTGCAAAACATTGCCATAGGTAAAATATAGTGCGGGTAATGAAAAATATAACATACCAAATTTTACATATAAATAAACATAAGAAATTAAGTAAGTTATAATGATAATATGTAAATAAATAACATAGGATAAAAAATAAACAACAAAAATAAATTAATATAATAATTATAAATAAAATGAAAGGAGTTGTTGTTGGATACTAACACTCAAGAGATGCAATGCTTGAGTATTGACAATACTTTGTCAACCATGTCCTGAGCAATGCTTAAGCGTTGATAGCTTTTTGCCAAATGCCAACCATTGTTCAATACTCAAGTGTTGGCTAAGCAACGCTCAGCGCTTAAGCGTTATATCGGGACACAAAAAAAATTAAAATGGGTATTTAACCCCTATTCAAGGATTAGAGTTTCCCTTAATCATAGTATTTTTCTCGGTCTTAAAGAGAGAGAGATCGAGGAGACAAGAGAGAAAAACCAAAGCTTAGATTGGGAAGGAGAGGAGAAAAACACAATCACAAGGAGCTTCATAGGCCATAAATCTCACAACGGTTGCACTCAAGGTCAGTAAAATCCACACATCTACCTTCATTCATGAATTTACATTATTTTCCCTCTTTTCAATTGTTCTCAAATACCTCTGAGTTGAATACCAAAGTCGGCGTAAAGCTCAAAAGTCAAGAGAATGATCAGATGCCTCAAACTAGGGTGATCTTGGGTACTTATAGCGATCTGCCAATCGAGGCCCATATACAAAGAAACCCTAGTTGGGTGACACTTTTGACCTCCTGCGCCTCATGAAGTTTCGGGAGATCTCCCACATCAGCTCCCTTTTATCCACGTCGGTTCGAGGTCTCCAGGTTATTATAACGCAACATCTATGATTCATATTTTGTTCATTTTTACGTTGAGTTAACACTTGATGTCTGTAAAGAAATTGATAATATGATTAATGTTTGGAACTCCATGTATGATGACCTTGATATATGTTTACGAATATGACCTTTACACATGTCCCTTATGAATTGTATAGAAACTAGTGTTCGCCCCGTTTGTTGCATGGGTATTATTATTTAAATAAATTGTTTATACTGAATTCTATAATATATTTAATTTAATATAAATATGTAAATTTCATAGAATGATAATGATTAGTGATTTTTTATATAGAAAGAATTAAAAAAATTAAAACATAACAAATTTATTTGAAACAATAAATTTCAAACATTAATAAATATACCATATCGTTTCATTTATATTTTTGAAATATCTCTTTATACACTATTTTTCATTACATTATAACGTTTAAAAATATAATCACATATAAGAATCATAAGTCCTTGTCGAGACTTCACCGGAGATGTAGCAACATATAATTGACCAAGAAAGAAAACGAGTTTTGGTAAATAAATACCAAGATGTGACAATGTCTAACTTTGACTTTTATTAACAGTCACAACAAAACAAAGAAAAATAAAAATTGTCTTCATTGAAACTTTAATGGAGTGAGATAATCAAATAGAATTAGATTCATTCGAGGTGTCCCCAAATGTCTTCCGCATTTCTTATTTTTTTTTGGAAAAATGAAAATCTAGTTTGTATACATTTAATGTAAACAAATGTAATATACTCCCTCCGTTCCTTTTTATTTGACAATCCCCTTGAACCATTTTTTTGCCTAGCCTACATGTTTGAAAAGTGATGTTTAAAAAATAAGTTAATGCAAACACATATTAAGTTGTTGTGATGCATGATGTATATTTTTTTTTTCAAAGTGATGATTTTTTCCTCATTTTATGATAGCCAATAAAAGTAGAGATGTTTATTACACAGTATTACACCTAAAAATATAATAAAAAATACATAACAATGATTAATCTAAAACATTGAAACATTTGCTCCTCTTGTTAATTTCATAACGGTATATCCTTTAACATAATACTTTACGAAGATGCGTTAATTATATAGTTATTTTATAAAAATGTTCTTATAATTAAATAACATATCATATTATATTTATTATTACATTGTTGGAATGTAAATGGAAAAATAAGAGAATAAAAAAATCAAGAAAAAAAGATTCAAAACAAAGCATATTTGTGTTAATTAAATTTATAAAGGAAGTATAACTTTTGTTTTCTATTAAATGATAAAATTAATTTATTTAAGAACTAAAAAATATAGGAAATAAAGTTAATGTTGAGAAATATAGGAAAGGAAGCCCATATTGCTAATAGCATGACTATAACCTTCAACCGTTAACCTTTTTAAATGAAAAAAAAAACTGCCCTAAAAGAATGAAAAAAAAAAAAAAAGTCTTTTCCTACCTACAAAGTACTGACACACAAAGTTGAGAAGATAGCTATGAATAATAGCTTTGCAAGAGTGATAAAAGGGACCCAATAAAAAGTACATTAAATGTCCTCATGATTAGCTATACATGTGAAAAAAAAAAACAATTGATGTATAAAATGATGGAAAGTCATCATGATGTATAAAATGAAAGACCTCAAGTTTTGGCTTGCATGACATAATATGTAACATGGAAAGATTAAAGCTATGCAGATGAGGGTAAACAAGAAAATTCTTAACTAAGACAACATGGTAATCCAGTAGGGTCATAATGAGTGCGACCCTACACTGTTGCATTGCATTGGCATATATACCATGTCTTCTGAGGCAATCGATAAAAGGCAATGGACATGGAAGGAAAGAACTAATTAAATTAATACACAGAAAAAGGAAAGAAGGAAAAAGAGGCACACAAAGAAAGAAAGCAGGAAGGAAGGAAAGTAAAGTTTACTGTTCACCATTATGCACAACCACATGTTTCCCGTCAAATCTTTTTCTGCTTTGAAGAAGGGTTGAAAGATATCCAAATCCTCCTCAACCAGTTATTGGTTTCTCTGTTTTACTTTTACATAACTAATTTTAAAATAAAATTTTATAATTAATCTATTAAAATAAGTTCTAATTTCTTTTTTTTTTTTTTTGGTCGGAAGTTCTAACTTCTAAAACAGGTCCTTCAGTGGTAGTGGTTACGGTAGGCCTGGGTTTTGATCATTTGGGTCGTTATAATTATGTTGAAGAATGAAGAAGTATATTTAATTGATTTGAAGTAAACAGAATAAAGCCAAAGGACATTTAACTGTGTAGTGTTATTAATTGTGTTTGGTTTAGCTTTGAAACCGGACAAATTCAAATTTAGATTTTCCAACGCAACTATTTCTAGCGTTGAAAACGTGACTTTACCACGTTTGTAAAGCTAAACCAAACAGTTACAAAGCAAACATGCTATAAATGAACTTGTAATCGTGTGATGAAGCTATAAGGTGTCATTTGGCACTGTTGGGGTGTCAAGGAACTATGAAGTAGAAATCACATAAACTTTACAGTGCACTGACAAGAATCCAAGCAATATATAATTATATATATCCAAATGCATCAAATCAAATCAATTACATCCTAAACAGAACTGTTCCAGATAACACAGATTTCTCAAAAGAATGCAAAAGATTACAACTACGGGTAACAATTGACATATTCTATCTTCATGGTGATGATGCCTACACTTTGGTAACAGTATGCCAATTAAAAGCTACGTGACATTTATTAATCCTAATTTTTTTTTCCCTAACCTAACAATTAATCTGAACCGGGCAACTTAAGATTTCTCCTCGTCTGATTGAGAGCATGGGGGATCAGAATTAACAAAGAAGTCATCCACTGAAATAAAAACAAAGGGAACTTTGTTAAATCAAACTTTAACCTAACTTTAAAGCAATAACAGAATTTCCAGATAGATGCATCATGCAACTAAATGCGTTCAGGCACTTGTATTGTACTGCTCCTTTCCAAGGAGCATAGCTCGCATGCACTAGGTCTAGGTGAGGTATTTTAACAAAAAGAAAATTAACTAATAGTTACATTTTCTGGCTCTGTTTTCTTCTTTATTTTTCAATTAACTTAGTTGTATAAATAAATTTTCTCTCCGAAGTTGCAAGATCCTCCACGGTATAAGGTGTTCTCCTAATTTATCCAATGCACGTTTTGTAGAGTTCTATAATATTGTATAGATTGTAGATATAAATGCGTAATCTGAAATACTAATAAGTTAATAACTGTAAAAGTAAATTAGACTTTAAGATGTCCAAACAATCATCAAGTTCAATTAATATGTAGAATCCTATAATATTAAGACATTTTCAAATATGTCCCTATAGTTCAAATTTTATAACTCTGTCCCTAAAGTTTCAAAAACAGAAATTTGCAAATTGCAATAGAAACCCAATTTTTTTTT